>VYZV01045358.1:186061-258531 GCA_013401275.1 Pandion haliaetus
AAAAAAAAAAAGGAAGAATAAAAGTAATGTCCATCTCAATCAAGGTAGCTGAGTTGTCTATTCAATCCATTACAATCTTTTAAAAGCATATGAACTTTGGAAAAAAGCAGCTGCATTTCAGAAATATTTTTTTAATACATGAGGGCTATTTTGGGAAATAAAAGAAAAAAAAAAGGAAAAGCTGAGTTCAACTGTAAACACATTCCTGCAAAAAAAGCTTGGGATTTGCAATTTTTCTAACTGAATTTCAATATAAAGAAAGAAAAAGAATACGAAAAGAGCACGTGGGAGATAAGTACAGTTTCTCCCAAGATCTACACACATCCATGGCTATGAAGGACAATACTTGTTCATTTTCAAACCCTGGGAAGGCTGCAGGGAACACCACACCTGTACTTTGGTGGCAGAGCCTTTCACAACCCTGTCCAAACTCTTCCGCTTGGGATATGTGTAGCTCTCTACAGCATTTATGTATTACAAATTAAATACGATGTTTCACATGTGGCCCCCTGACCAAATACTTCATATTCAGTGAAGTGGGAATAAGGTGAGCAGGGTTTTTGTGTCCTTTCTGTCATAGACTACTGGCACAGACACAGCTTTTAAGCATCTGCCTCATTACCAATATTACACTCTGCATTTTTGTTACTGTTTCTAGCTAGTTCAGCCCTTGCCTTAAAAACATACAATATTTCAATGTAACAAATTACAGTGTAACTGAAAGAATCCTGAAAGAGGGAAACCTGATGCTTATAATGTTACATATTTACATTTTTGGTGCAAAATTGTCAGCATCAGCTGCTAATGGTCTCTGGCTGCCTTGAAAGCAAGCCTGATGGCATCCTGCGTATCTGGGGTTTAAACAGAACCAGCTTTTTTTCATTTAGAAGAGAATAACCTCTCTTTTAAAGTTACACAGAGGTAAATCAAAGCCCTTCTTACAGTCCGCACTGTACTGCATACCCTCCTGAGGCGTGCCAGGATCCCGCTGCACAGCATCACAATGCCAGGCAGGCTTCTGGCCATGGCTGGGAAAACCTCGCTAGCTCTTCCCACTGCTGCTGAAGCAAGAAAGTGTTTAATCCTGTAAACAGGATCCAGTGCTATAATCTCTAGGTGGTTATGTTGTATAAATGGATTTAATGCATTTGAAGTCTGCCGTTGGGACACCAGGCTGGCACCTCAGCTGGTGTAAATCTCCGTAACTTCACTGAAGTCAGTGGAACCGCCCCAATTCAGGGCACATTTGAGGAGCCATCCTTCAATTTTTTTTTTTTTTTAATTTTTATTTTTTTACAAATGTTTCTGTAATCCTCAGCAGAGCAGGAACAAAAAGCATTCCTGCTCTCCAGCGGGTGATTCCCTGCGCAGAGAAGCAGCGGGGTGCAGGGGAGCTGCTGTGGCTCCGGCTGCCAGGGCACACCAGCCCCTGGCACCGTGTCCCGCTCTGCACAGCCACCCCCGGCGCTCACGGACACTCCCCAACTCCTTTTCTGAAAGTCACCACTTATCCCCATTTATGCTGCTGGGTCATGCCTGCAGAGGGACCAGACTCTCCCCGTGCACACAGACACGCAAAAACCAGATCCCGCACGAATCCGGCATTAAAATTAACGCCGCTGAATGTCAAATGGAGGGCGGCTTAAATAAAGTTCCCGGAGTTCAATCAGTAAAACATCAAAAGAGCAACTGGGAGTGCAATTTGTACAATCTGCCCGTGGATAGCGTGTATTCCTTTAATTTTTTAAAAATGTTATGAACTTTAAGTAATGCAGCAGGGAAAAGAAATCAGTAATAGCTGTCAAAAACCTGACTTTTATGACTTCTTACACTGCAATTTAGGACCCTCAAAAACTGCTCAGATTGATGGCATTTGTGAGTAAAATCTTTCTTCTATCTGGGTGTAACACTACCAGGTTAAGCTTTCAAACATTCCTCGCTGAGGTTTAAAGAGCAGCGTGGTGGGGTTGCCCCAGAGACAGAGTTCATCTCGAACTGTCCATTTAAATCTCTACCACCTGGTGCAGCTTCGGGAAGAGAAGCTCCTTTTTAAGGTGTTTCTTATAAGAGGAGGAAACCACTCCTGGAAACACAGTCCTTAATGCAATATAAGGACATCAGAAAGCAGCAATTGCCAAACAACACAGCCTATCCCAAGGGTGAAATTTCAGTTTTCTTTGCTTACGGAGACTTCTGGTTCTCCACCCGGAGGACGCTGATACTTCAAACACAAACGTTATGCACAATGTAGTGATTTGTGAACAAGCGCGTCAGATTAGACTTTGACCTGGTGCAAACAGCATTTTCTAGAAACGATTTGCAAACCAGCATCACTGTGACAGATAGTACAAGGGCCTACTAAACCTTCCAAGGCCTTCCCACTGCTGTGGTGACCAAGGAGAAGCCATGCGAGCAGCTGGCAGCAGCAGTGCCGCTGCTGACCAATGCATGGCAGTTGACAGGAGCCCGTCCTCTCCGCGTGCCTGCATGGAGAACCGCCTGCATCCTGTCACCCAGAGGCACTGAGGATAAATACAAAATAATTGCATCTCCAGAGATGAAATATAGCTAGTTGCCCCCCTGAGGAGGCTCTTGTTTTGCTGTTAGACAAAGGACATAAGGAAAAGCTCTGAAGAAGTGCACTGCAATAAAATGACTACAGAGATAAAAAACAAGTTCAGTGTCAATGAGGACAGCAAGTCAACTGTTGACTGGAAGGAGATCACCTGTGTTTCTTTAGGAGAAAGTCATCTGACCGAGGCCTATTACTTTATAATTAAAAAACAAACTTACTTTCTTGTTCAGCAAGAAATTACATGTTTTACTGTGTTGATATGATCCAGTGAAACAGATCAGTCACTACATAATGTCCACTTATGCCCAACCAGTAGGTTGCTGAAGCCTTTATAAAAGTCAGATTAGAACTCCAGTGCAAACTAATAAATGTTATTCTTTGCCGTGTTTTACTATAAATAGCCCAAAATATCAGGAAGAGGCCAAAATAGGAGTTGACTTGCATTACTCATCCGAATGCCGTAACCATCTGCAGCACTTTGGCAATTGGGAGACAACCTGCTCCAGGACAGGGGGTTACTTTTTCTTTTGGTAAATCACAAGTCAGAAGTTAAAAGCAAGAAAATTAACAAAAATCATGTAATTTCATTCTAGTGAACAGAAGGCTTAATAGGTAATCAAAATAATGTGCACTGCTTCAGCAACTTTTTCGTTACAATTTCAAAAAATAATGGCTTTCTCTATTTTGAAACTTAAGGATTATCCTGAATTGAGAATGCACTACGAAGAACCTCCTGATTGTTTTTTCAGACGCCTCAAAGACAAACAAGAATTTCTGTAAGCAGCCTTTTCTCTGGAATGGAGAGCTTTGGCTCTAACTTCAAGAAGTACACCACTGCACATCATAACGAAGATTATGCAAAGTAATTAAACAGAGAATAACTCTTTACGGATCACTTTGGTAGCACTCTGCTGTCTCGTCAGAGCATTGTTCTGTGAGCAGCAAGAAATCAAAGCCACGGAAGAAGTTTCTCTTGACCTGTTTGCTGTTCAACCCATTGTACCTGAAAGCGCTTCAAATGAGAAGTGCCACTGCGCTCAGCATTGCAGCTGCCAGGGAAGTTTAAAAGAACGCTGCGGAGGCAGTCAAAAATAGTTCAAAGACATGAGAACGAATGCCTTTTTTAAAACGGCTGCCTTTTTAAATATGCAAGAGATGGAAATGATAATACATAATTAATACATGTGAGAATATATAACAAAAATAGTGCTATACTGTCTGCTGATACACATGAGTGGCAGCATTACTCTGCAATAGTGTAGTATAGAAGAAAGTGCCCAGCCAGGTAGATAAACAGGATGGCTTCTTTCCCGTGGGTTTGACGCAGCAGTGGTTTCGTACTACAAGCACATTTGTTACCCTCAGACCTTAAATATATACATCCTTCATTCTTCAGTCATAATCTGTCTCATATAGTAAAAAGATCTTTGTCAATGTTGGAAATACAAAACATTACTCAAACCTGGTCTTGCTTATTCTGCACCAGCATAAAATACATCCCTTCATACTATGTTGTCACACAGTGTAGTTGTTTACAAAACTGGGTACTCCACTTCCCGGAGAAGTTTGATCATTACTTATGAACTGAGCCTGCGGCGTGTTCACCACCGCTGCCTGCGCAAGTGACGGCTGTGGTCCCCTGAAGAGCAGCACCTGGGGGCGGGGGGGCTTCACTGTCCCCATCCAAGTCACTGGGAGCTGGTGAAGCCATTGCCTAAGAACTGGTCTCAAGTTCTCCATTACGTTTTTTTTCATCTCTAGCATCCATTAGGAAAATATAATGGATTTCAATTGCAATCAACTTGTTGACTGAAGGTTGCGTGACTTGAATTAGGCTTTGCAATTCAAAGAATGTACCCAAGCTATGCAGTGAAAAATTTTTAAAAAAGTATTTTCTATGCAATTGCAGCCATTTGCAGCCCGGTGACAACACCTTTTGCCTGGTATTGTATGAATGAAAATATACCCCTATAATTAGAACAGGAATTAACTGCAGCAGTCAAGCCCTTAAAGTCAGGCGTTAAATGCCCACTTCACTTTGTTAGTATTGCTACAATTTTAACATTTTTTTGTCCTTTGAACTTCTATGTAAACTTTTCCTTAAGTCTTTATTCAGTATCATATGCACCCTTAGCTTCTCCCAAGTAAGCAAAAGCATGCTGGGATATTGCCACAGCAGTATTACTTTGCTTACCTCTAGAAAAGAATTAAAAGCATTTTAGTACTAAAGAACAAATGTGTACAGTAAGAAGTACACTGTGACCATGTTTGTATGCGTGGTAATGCAGTAAATATTTCCCTTAAATATTTCTCTAATCCCACGAATGATTCTTCATCTTGCTGGGTTTTATTCAGTGGAAAACCAGCAAGCTCCTTCTTAAACAAACCAACCTTTTCCTCCCGAAGGAGAGGAGTTAAGCACGACCCATGCTCCCCAGTGTGCATGCACACCCCACACTCTGCGTGGGTACCAGCGGTTTGCTTGGAAAACCCATTTACTCCCTGTGCTCCCCTGCAGCTCCCACCTCCTCTCCTACAGCTGTTCCGCCAACTTCCAATTCACAAAAGCAAAACCTCTTTAGAACCAAAATAAATACTAATCTTAAATTCAATGTACCCTGACAGCAAATAAGTTTGCTGTGCTTACTTCAGCATGAATAAAAAGCCCGCAAGGAGACTCCTACATAAGAGTATATTTACAAGTTCCATTACCCACTGGAGAGATTGATGTAATAAACCCATAATAAAAAGCCTTGTGTTATGGATTTCTCTAATGTTTCTTATCAAACAGCCTGTATTATCTTGGCTTGTGTATTCAATTTAAAATAGGTTTTCAATAAGTGCCTTGGAGCTAGAGGTCATTTTCACTTAGTTTTCCGACACGCAGGGATGTGTACTGTCTTTTCCTGCCCTTAGAAACTAAAAGGTGTTTGTAGCTTGGTCAAGTACAGTTTACAAAGTAGGCAGACAGATAGATTAGGGAGAGCAAGAGAGGGAATATATTATCTGTATACCTATTCATATCTTGCAGCTATAGCCAAAGCTACCAGGGGCACAGGCCCCGTTATGCAATTTATTTTTATTACTAAGTAGAAGGGTGTAGTTGTTCCTCATGAGATAAAACCAGCACACAGAAATTGTTTTGCCACCAATTGTCACCTTATTTGTAATTCATACTGTCTGGATGCAACACAACTGAGGTGTTTCCCGTGACCTGCAGGCAGACTACCTTGGATGTGCAGTAGTTACTTCACCTTTTAGGTAGAAATAGTACAAAACAAGACAACAAATGCAGTGTTTGGAGATACATGCAATAGCTAAGCACTTGTACCTATTTTTTTTTTTTTTTCCCAGCACTGGATTTAGCTAATAACCAAGAGTTGCTAATTAGGATCCAATGCAATTTACCTTAGGACATATTTCAAATCACTGCAACATAACTTTGGTAATATTTTCCTCATTTATTAAATCATTTAAATATATTGTTATTTTCAATTCTTAACCCCTTACTCCACAACATCGCCCGCTCACTTTGAAGCAGCTTCATGGATCTACGTACGCCAATTTTTAGTTCATCTCCCTTTCACTGACACAATTTCTGCTAAAGCCTCTTGAATTAATCGTTCAGTCCCAGTATGATCCATCCACTGTAATCACGGGGCATTTTTTCTATGATTTCAATGGACACAGGACATGCAGCCCAGTTGTCTACTGAAGGCAAACACAGAGAAGGAAACCGTACGGATTTTTAGGCTTTGTGTGTCAACCATTTGCAATGGCTTTTTTTCCTTGCAATCAAGTCTTCCTTTCATTAACTGTCCAATAGTAGTAATAAAAGTCCACAACTCCAAGGCCTCCTTCTTACACAGAAAGGATAAACCAGTGGTTTTTCAGTAACAGTATTTTGCAGAACAAGCTGCTCAAAATGTTAGAATCAAATAAAAGCAGAGATACATTTAGGCAAACACGCAATAAAGCAGTTGGGTATTAAACTGGAGCCAAGACCCTTAACTTTTACAAGAACGGCAGATACCTCTGCCATCAATCTCATTGCGACAAGGGTGAAGGGCACTCAGGGGTGAGCAGCAAGCTTGCCATTAGAAAAGGTTAAAAACAGGTAGCTAATTGTACATCAGTTGATGCACTAGACAGATGGACAGACATCATCGCAAGGGATAGAAGGTTCTTTCCAGTAACTACAGGAACACATCCAAAAATTCTCTTAAAAACCTGAGGGACACTTTGAAATTTTAAAATAAGTAAATAAATAAAAAATGCACACCTGTGTATGTATATAAAGTTCAGGCAAAGTTTCTCATCCCATATGGAAGACAAAGTATGTGCACCCACCTGCACTATGACAGCTTTACACTACTAAAGCTCACACATTTTTCTCTGTGGTAGTTTAACAGCAGCAGCGTGACTGCACCCTTGCTGGTCTCGAGTTCGTGGGTAATCATTGCATCGTAAGCATTTGGTGAAGACATCATGCCAGACCTCATCTCTGCTCTGAAATCACCTCTGAATTAAAAGATTTGAGATCAAACCGCACTGTGAAGCTTATGCGTGTGTTGCATGCCACATTTACTGCATGCTCCAAGTGACATTAAATGAAGACACCATTAAACACTTAATGGTGCCTTTCTCACCGTGGCAAACACCACTTCACCTTCTTTTTTACCCACCAGACCGTAATGACATGTTTCTGACTGACATTCCTGCTCCGAGTTAACAGATTCTCACCCGCCAGAGAGGTCCCAGGCTCCTTTATATGCCTGCACTTTCACTATACTGAAATATCACTTTAATTTCAGGTTACTAAGTATCTTGTTCTATCCTTTAATAATGACTCATCAATCCCTTTGTTTTTTCCTCCATAGGTAACAGATCTCTGCTCCCAAACTCAAAATAACCTGTAAGGGTAACTGAGAAGCAGGACCACAACCTGTATGTGTCTCACGTGCTGAGAACAAACTGCCTTCAGCACATTTACATAGATGCTCGGCTTGCTGACTTTTCAGCCCTGGTTATACCTCCTAAGCATTCTCACAGCCCAAGAGCTCTCCGTTCAGCTTTGGCTGCTCTGAAACTGGAACCTGAAGTTTGAAAACATGAAGGAGTAGCGGAGCCATCGATGGAAAGCCTTTCAGCCATATACCTGGCAGGGATGTCCGAGGCTCTTTACGTAGATGTTATAAGCAGCGATTGTGCCAAGTTATTTCCTGATTCAGAGCAAAAATGGAACTTTTCTTGGACTACATCTGCAAAAAAAATACCTCTGTCTAGCTAATAAAGTTGTAGAGGCCTACAAGAAGCTGCTAAAATTATATGCTTCTGTACCTAACAAAGTGGCAGTGTTTTCACTGGTGCCAAACGCCTCCCTGTTGTGTAGAAATGTGTGGAATTTAGGGCATGTTAACACTTCTTAAATCAGGTCCCTCTTCTTGTTTTTTGCTTGTCGTCTGCACTTCTGAATACAGATGTGAGAAGTCAAGATAGCCAAAATGATAATCAGATGTCTTTAGTAAAAGTGCTCCTACTTCAAGTGAAGTCTCCATGCCTGACAATGAAAATCAGTGGAGAAGAGTCAATCCTCCTCATACTCACAAAGTCCACTAATACACTGCAATGAAAATTATACACAGCCTTTAGACATCTACAGACCTTAAGCAGGACTCCTGGAGTCCTCAGCACAGGAAAGACATGGAACTGTTGGAGCAGGTCCAGAGGAGGGCTGCAAAAATGATCAGAGAGCTGGAGCACCTCTCCTGTGAGGACAGGCCAAGAGAGTTGGGGTTGTTCAACCTGGAGAAGAGAAGGCTCCGGGGAGACCTTATTGTGGTCTTTCAGTACTTAAACGGGGCTTACAAGAAAGACAAGGACAGACTTTTTAGCAGGGCCTGTTGCAATAAGACAAGAGGTTTTAAACTAGAAGAGGTTAGATTCAGGCTAGATATAAGGAAGACATTTTTACAATGAGGGTGGTGAAACACTGGCCCAGGTTTCCCAGAGGGGTGGCAGATGCCCCATCCCTGGAAACATTCCAGGTCAGGTTGGACGGGGCTCTGAGCAACCTGATCGAGTTGAAGATGTCCCTGCTCATTGCAGGGGGGTTGGACCAGATGACATTTAAAGGTCCCTTCCCACCCAAACTATTCTATGATTCTATGATAAGTAGGATGCTTAAAAAGCCTACGTTTGCATTTGCTTTGGTCAGCTTAAATAGACCCTTATTGTTTTTATAACACAGGTTAGTTGTCTTTTGATTGCCTTTTTCCATGTTATTTAGTAGCCTTTAAAAGGAAGAGGATGCTCAGGACCAGGTTTTAATGTAACATCTTGAACAAATTATAGTCAAAGAAAATTCAAATCGTGATAATTTAAGTGTTATTTTTTCTACTAATGTGAATCCAACCCTAACAAATTAAAACAGGAAGAATTAATTGGATATGCAAATAAGATTATTCAGTATATAAATCTAATTACATACCAATTTGCTTTAACAGCATGAAAAAGAAAAAAATGTTCTTGTAAATTGATTGTTTTAAAAACCACCTGTAGCACAACAAAGTGGTAAGGTTGTACCTTAAAGGTACTCATTGTCAGCATTAATAAAACAAGGTACTTTGAAGATCTCGTCACGAGTACCTTTTTAATGGGCACCCTGCTTAGTCCTCTGATTTACGATATTCCATCATTAGTTTTCAAACACATACCAAAACACTGCCTCGACTTCTGTCCTCCCCCCAGCAACAGACAGATGCAAACAAAACAGGCTGATCTTGGAAACATTAGGTGATTCTCATCACAAACCCTGACTTTTCTGTGCTGGTGCAGACATATTAATGCCTGACTGCAGAAAACTAGCAACACTGAATCTGCAGGCTGGGGTGGCATCAGAGACAAAGCAGACTTTGCCAGCAGTGGTCATTCAGCAGCTGCTGGCTGCACCACGCACATACTGACCCCTTTCAGGTTTCTCTGTCACCTCTGGAAAACAAAGAGGGACAAAGCAATAATTAGTGTAACAGCACACTGCAGTGAGGAAGATTTCTCCAGGGGAAAAGAAGCCTGTTAAGTCTGAGCCTTTTGTGTCCAAGAAGCAAATTACATAGATAGTCAATTTACTTCTTTGAAGAACTACTTGTCAGTAAGAGCAAAAATTATAAATGAGATCACCGGAATTGATTAAGATACAGAATAGCTGACACCGTAATTAGTGCCCAGTGTGCCATCTCTGATAAAGGATCCCAATCACCCGCTTTCACTGACTGTACTTTGAATTTTGTCATCTAACTCTGGTTCCTTGATTCACAAGTTTGGCATCTAAAATAATCTGGAGTAAACAGTATTAAAAATATGCTCCACAGAATAAGACAGGGAATGTCATGTTTACACTGCTACAGCAAGCAAGTATTAAGATCACCTTATCAAAAGCAAGGTGTTACTATTACAGAAAGCTAAATTTGACTACACTACAAAATACTAAGACACATTAAAAAAAAATTAACCTATGCCCATAAATGGTCAAGGGAGCAGGAGTTTTCATGAGAAAAACTCCTTGGCAATGAATGTGAACTCACAAATACACTAGTTTAAAATAATAAAACTATCTGTGGCCTGGGGGGATATGGGAGATGCTGCCTGGTTCACTTCTGCTACTGACAAGGAAAGTTGCTGCTTTCGAGACTGAAAATTCAAACAAAACTGGTGACTAAACACTTGTGGCCATCACTGGGAGCAAAATCCCTGTTTGTGATGCCCCACAGAGCTGCATCTGCTCCCCAAGGAGTGCTGCAATCCAGGAGCAAGCAGCCAACTTGCAAGAGTAAGTGTGCACATACGGACTGCTTTGCACCAGAGCATCTTCTAACTTCTACTCTGTCTTCCCAGGCATCCTAATTTCATTGTGTCCAATTTAACTCAGATGAGGTTCCCCGGTACATGGTTATCAGTGGGGAAGGCAGTTAGTGTCATCTTGTACCTGTAGGTTTATGAAAGCAGCAGCTGTAACCAAATACACCACTATCACTTTACAGGCATCATCTGCTCCAACTCCGTAGGTAACGTGTCAGGGCTCAGTGTTGGAAATTGAATAATCACTGTATGCACAGACCGCAGCCTTACTTCGGGTAAAAACTGACGTGATCTTTCATATGGCTGATCCTCCAGTGAACGATGCGCACCACAAAGGATGACGTTTTTATCACTGTATCATAGCTTCTTTAGGGAAATCAGACAGCTTTCTAATTAACCAGCCCCCACACATGCACCCCTACACTCCTGCTTTGAATGCATGTGCTGAACCATAAACACCTAATTTGAATCATATTATCAAGCAGGTTGTGGTTATGCGTATCCTCACATGTATTCTTCTTGTTTTCCAATACAATACAAAAAAATAACAGTTTACTGACATTACTTTTTTATTGCTCACATTACTGAAAGAAAAGACTCTCAAAAATCCTGTAGTTTTTCTTTCATACCTCTTCAGGGTTTTATGGTACTTTAAAAAATTACCTTTTAAAAAATAGACTTTTAAAGAAATTTGCAAGGCCTTGTCTCCTTTTACAATTTCTCTCCTGCAGGGGAGATCTGACCTAATTTTTAATGGAAACACCGAGATTTACAAATGAGCACAGTCTGCCATACAGCCTGACACCTCACACCCTTTGGCACTCTCCCTCAGGCAATTTGGTCATCCACCCCCGTTACTGTCTTCTCACTGGGTTTCGTTCTTCATTTGTCTGCTTTTTTGGGAAGTGCAATGAATCAAGAATTAGTGACTCTCCGGTGTGAGCCCAAACAAGCAAACGTTTGTACATACACATTTTCATGACTGTGAGACAGTTGCAAAATAACCAGAAATAAATTCTTCTCACAAGGAAACTACAGTCCCAGCAAACTAAACTGTGCTCCTACCCACGAGAACACTCTCCTGGTGCTCAGGTACAACATGCTTTGCTTTCAGAGGATTGCCCTTGCACTGCTATAGATTAGCATTGAAAATAAATGCAGAAATTTGGTGAACACGGGGGGGGGGTTGTCACTTAAAGTCTCCATGTGGAATTTGTTTGCGGCATTTATTGTATATTTTAGATTGCATTAATAACAAAGGATAGCTCAAGTTAAGCATTATACAGCTACAGAGACGTTGGTAGTACATTCATATGGTTTAGCTAAGACATTTTTCATTTTAGTACAGACTGGATGCTAATACATTTGTATAGTGAAACTAATACATTTTTTATTACTTTAAATGCTATGTGGGCAGCTGCATAGTAACTAATGAATTTACATGAGATCTTCTGAAGTCTTTAGAAACAACTTAAATAGTTTTTAAACTACTACATTCTCCTGTTCACAGTAAACAACGATTGCAAGGGACAAGACATAACTCCTGCACAGTACGTCAGCAGGGCTTCCTCTGTGTCCTCGAGTACAGTTAAGCAAAGCGGTGGAAAATGCTTTGCTGTTTTCTCTAAATTTTTCCACTTTTCCACTGCCTCCGCCAGCTCTGCCAGGGGCAACCAAGGCAGCTCTCAGGTGTGCACATTAGCAGTTCGGTGCACTGGCAGGGGTTTTTCTAGCTGTGAATTTGCCTCGTGTCTACACTCAGAGCCTCACTGCAGACATCCGAGCTCCTCAAAGTCCTCCTGCTGTCCAGGCACCCACAGGACACACCAAGAACCAGGAACGGCACAACCTGTGCTACATACCGGTAACAACGCCACATGCACACACAGTGCTGCAACCGCAGCAAACGGTGTCAAACAACCCTCGTCCTTCTCTTCGTGTTGCACCAGTCGGTCACGCAGGCAGGAGGGACTGGAGCCCAAAATACAGAGCAGTCTCCCAGGCACCCCACCCTGATACCGAGAGCCCCTCTGCTTGCTGTGGCGCTCCCAGGTGCCACAATTCAAGTTCCTTCACAAAAAAAAGAAAAAGCTTCAGAAGAATACAAAGAGAATGAAGCCAGACAAAGTCACAATAAATGTTAATGCAAAACTTCAGCCTTTCAGACTCAGCTTTCCTGCAGGAAGCCGTTTTTGCCAGAATCTCTGTCTTGCTAATTATTAAGCACACAAAGATATCGGCTCTTGTAATTTCACTGATTTCAACTGGCACATTTTATCAACCGACACATTAAAAATGCTCATTCTTTTTTTTCTTTTAAGCGATGTTATGACATCTCTCAAATTACATAAAATCCTTGCTAACTGCTGTAATGTTAACTGCTGTATTTTCATGCATCTTCTCCTAAATAATTTTAGAAGAAAGCAGTAAAATGCCAGAAAATGTCTACACTTAAAAATAAGAAGGGGTGGTTAAATTCTACAAGTAATTGGATGTCACATTAAGGAAAGATAAATTAAAAAGTGTTAAAAGCCTCTGCCTTTACTTTAAACACACCACCTTACAAGAACTGTAAATGCTACTGCTGACTCTAACACATAAGACCTAACAGGCTAACAACCTTTTACAAATCAATGCCGCAAAACACTCACAGGCACATTTAGCTTGTATTGCTGAGAAAAACCAACACTATAAGCACATTTTATATACAGCAAGCATGTTTCAAAACCAGCACAATCACACCTGCATGGAAACACTGATAGGTGTCGAACCAAACTGAAATCTTGACTTCAAATAAATTTTTAAAAGCTTGGTTCAACACCACTCAAAAAAATTGAGAAACACAGCAACCAGACTATTACTGCTTGCAACGATGCCGCTAGAACATCCTTATTCCAGGAATAACTACCAGTACCCGAAGGCTAAGGTGAAGATTTCTCTTCCCCAAATCCCATGTCAGATTCCCATCTCCTGTGCTTTTATTTGGCTCGGTTAGGCATTTCCTGACGTTTTCAAACTGTCCAAGCAGTGCTGCAACATCAGGACTTCATCCCCCAGACATGCCGTAGTCCGCTGGCACACGCTACAGATGTTTGCAGCTGCAGTTGGGCCCAAACCAACTTGAAGAAACCATGGCTGGGGCTGCATCTCCTGCCTCTGGGCTGCACTGATTTCTGAATCTGCTCAGGATGGTCTAAACACTAAATTTAACAGTGCGCTGAAGACAAGACTGACCTGGTTTCTCTCTCTCTGGGTTTGATCTGATTCCTGAGAACATTCATAGACAGCGAAAGTGTATTTTGTTTGTTTGTAAAGCAGGATCTCATAGATTTTCAGTGCAATTTCTACTCCAGCATGGAATTCACCATTTGGGGGTAAGAAGAAACTCAACATCGTGACCCAGCAATTCAGCACTGAGACTACCCTGTATAGGCAATTCCCCGTGTTAACTCTTGCAAAGTATTTTGATCATACAAATGAGCTCTAAATCCTTCATCAGTATAACATCCGAGTGCCCCCCTGTACTGCTTTAATTACTGTTAAATGTTGCTATTTCATGATGATATTTAGTAACTGCCAAATGTTCCTATTTCATGATGAGGGAGAGAATTGTAAGCTTTGCCTCGCACAAATTTATGTCCTTTATATTTAGTTGCATGCATGTGCATTTAAAAAAGGAGACATTAGCTATGTGCTTTAAATGTGGTCTGGATTATAAAGTAGCAGCTAAAATGAGCACAGAATGCCTCTTTTAGTGCTTCGCAGACATGGATATAATTTTAAATACCTGTACACATTCTTACCTAGTTTGTAGTACACATGTGTGGTAGCATTAGCTGTACCTTTGAACTCCATTTTCCTTTTAAGTAACTTTGGTTGGGTTTGCAGTGTTCCTATTTGCATGCTTCATCAGCACCAATACACAGCTCGGTCCCTCCCTTTCGCTCCGTCCCCAGGCCCCATGATGTAACCCAGGCACACTCTTACTGCTTCTCTCCTGTTGCCATTTCACAAGCGTAAAGCTCCAGCAATTCATCATTCATACGCCACTCCTGCAGCCAGAGCTGCAGAAGAGAACATGTTCGTAAACAAACATCCATCACAGTTGTTTGCACGTCTGTATTTTCTTGCCCTTTAACCTTTTTTTTTTTGCTCACTGCTGTTTTGATGAATACAACTATCTCTGAGTAACCATCGTCTAGTGCTGCACTGCAATTAGTACCAAAAGTGATGCTAACCAATTACGAGATTATTTAGTGATTCATAAACTGCAGAAAGTATTTAGTTAGTAGTAAAATAGAGAAATCATGTGAAAGAACAGTAAAACAGAGGAAACCAGAAGCGGGATGGCAGAACATGGAAATCCTGTGTCACGAAACACGAGCCAGCTGCTCAGCTGATTTAAATTGGCATTCTTTGGCAGAAGTCAATATAATGACTTGCACTATTGGAGGACCAGGGTTATTTGTCAGGTCTGACAAACCTTTCCTTTCTGAAGGAGCACAGGGGATGCAGGACCCTGCGGAGAGCGATGGGGAGGCCTCTGCTGGGCCCACAAGGCTGCTTTCCAGACGAAGCAAGAATCTTTCCACAGCAAATCTGCACAAACTCAAGCTGTTCAGCTTAACCCACTCGCATCAGTGCTGATCTGATACACAACTTTGCGTAAAAATACCGTGTTGACCAAACACAGGCAAAACATCTGTTGCACACATTGGTGCTGATCCTATAGAGCAAACTCAGCATTTACCTGTATGGCTGGAGCTTTGACGAATTATAAACTCACATTACAAAGCTGCTTCCTAGTTCTGAGAGCTTTTGAGACAGGCATATTAAATGAGCAATAAAATGCAACTTAATGGGGTCGATGTTAAATTAGTTTCAATTATCAAACCCCATTTGAACAAACTGAATGCCTGGCTCACATCCAGTACTCACAGAATTTACATGGGAAAGCGCTAGATTCTCTCTCCTCCCACTAACTGATAGCATGTCACTCTTTCGCCTTTCATTAGGGAATAACTTCTGTATTCTATCCTAAGTACATGAATGTACCAACAAAACTGAGAAAAATGAAAACATGCAAGTTTGTGCAGAAATGCAGTAGAGATCAAGAAATGTGACTGCTAAACTTGATGAAGCAAAGTCAGTATTAATAAACTGTGGAAAATTCTATGCTGATTATTTTCCAATTAGTTGTTTGAAGAATGTTATTACAGGGGTATTACAACAACTAAGAAAATACAGAGAAAACCTCTGCTTTTCACTAAGAAAAAAGAGGACACAAACTTTATAATAGGCACCATGCTATTCAGACCTTGAAAGTAAGAAAAAGAAATGCCTTGCAGCTGTATGTTACATATGCTGGAAATTAGTGAGCACAGATTCATAAGGACGCAGCACCTGTCCTTCCTCCCTGGAAAAGGAGTGGGGACACTGGTGCATCCCAGGAAGCCCACTCCACCCAGCGTCACCACTCACAATCACGTATGAAAAAACTGAGAATCTGCAGCTATAAAACGAGAGACATAGCCATTACTGATAACTGTTCTTGACCACTTGACTTGAGAGTTGCAGCTGGGCTTCCGGAATCGGAAGGGGCATCATCTTTATATTGCTACAGAGAGCATTTTTATTCCAGTTGAGGAATACATATTTTAGTAACAGTTTGATTATGTGCTGCACTGCCTTTCAGACTTGTTTTCTCTCCTTAAGTACTTCAAAATGTTCCAAAGCCAGAGGGACTGAAGAGAGCCAACACACTTATCCATAGACACAATGGCAAAAGTATCTTCCAGCTCCCTCTCATCCAGGTGCTCTGGCTACAGCTGGACCCCTCCAGCCGTCCCTCAAGATCCTATCAACCCCTCCCCATCCCCAACTCTCCCTGTTTTGACGTCCATAAGAAATTTTTGGGAGTCTCTTTCAATTGTTCTTTCAGAGCTGTCACGTTAGCTGTCATTTCTATACTGGCAGATGTACCACTCCTCTGCCTGCGTGCTGGTCTCACATCTCTGCTTCTTTCAAAGATACTTCTTCCCTCAGGAAGAAAACCGCAAGAATGATGCTTGTCTCTCCTTAACGCTTTCTTCCTACTTCTTTTTACTTTAATTGGCAGTAAGTATCATCCCTTTCAGTAATGTTTTCAGTTTCAGAGCTGACTGTATTTACTTTCTATGGGTATGGTCACAGCGTACTTGAGCATCAACCAAAGCATGGGATGTGCATTACGCATTCAAGGGGATCACAAAATCATGACAAATGTGCAAGGTAAAAAACCGTGATACTTCAGTTTATTGCCAAATCACCACAACCTGGACTTCAGCAGTAAAGCTTGAAAATATAACAATGCCATTACTCGTTTTATATATAATTCCTCTTTTAAGGGCCATTATAAAAGACAATCTGATATAGGTTACTTGACACCAAGAATTTGGAAACAATTTTTCCATAGCCAAGGAAGCGTGTATTTCTCATCTTCATTCCACCCGTGCATCCAGCTGCCTCAAGCCCTTTTTTATCTTGCTGTGTCTTCTGCATTACTCTCTGCTTTCATATCCCAGAAAGCCCAACCATCAACCTGCCTTCTTTCAAGTCCCTCTTTAGATGTCTTCTAGTAAAGCCCACACAGTGTGAACCTAGAAAAAATGCCACTTCACGTGGACCATATGAAAAATGGGAGGAGAGTGAATGCTACAGGAATAAAGCTTGATTTGGCTCTTGGTGAGTGCTTCATGTTGTCTGTTTACACAGACAAAAAGCTTGCAGGGGCAGAAATAAATTATTCTTCCAAGTATCACTGAACACCCATTATATTACCTGCTTTTCACAAGTAAAAACAATGGTAATACTCTGAACTTTGTCAGGGATCTATTTTGCATCCATGAAGGCTTGGAAGGTATGAATTAAAAGATGGTACAGCAGGTATTTCAGACACAAAGAGGAAGCCATCTAAATTCATACTGTACTCAACATACATTGGACAGAGTTCAAACAAAGCTCTTAGACATGCTACTTTTTTTTTCTTTTCAGCTATGCAGTATGGACATGGGATGTTTTATAAATGACAATTTCCCTTAAAACAGATGCAATCTTCATACATTTAAACTCAGAAAAGTGGAATTAAGACACAGCAATATATTAAGATAGATATATTTTTCATACTTTCACTGACACCTGGAAAGTTTAACGAAGTTGAAAGTCACCAACTTGAGCTGAAGATGCTGACTGCTGGCTGGTTAATTAGTTGCCTGTCTTGCTGATTAGCAACTTCTTCAGCACACGATTACAAATGGTTGTAATGCTTGCCTTGCTTCACAGACTAATTAATATGATATAGACTATTTAACAATTGTGTCTTAGTTTGATTTATGAAGGTAAATACATGTATTTTATTGCAAAATAAAAGAATTCCAATACATAACGAAAAACAAATTGAGGCACTGAAGCGATAATGTGCAAGTTTCACTTTTTCATCGTAATGTACAGGAAAACTTTACTAAAACTTGCAATAATGAGTAAGTGCAGCCTGTCATGAGTATATCCTTAATTTCAGAGCACAGACTATCACAGCATTTGACAAACGCTTCAATAAACCAGCATTAAACAATGTTCAGATGAATGAGCTGCACTATAGCATTCTGTGCTCTATTCATTAAGAGCAGTGTTTACTGTGAGCAGCCCACTTACTTGCCATAGACTGACTCTGAGCACAAACGCGCAAGAATACATGAGCATCTGTTCTATTTAATGACCCAAATCCTGTAAGACCTGGAGCACTTGTGGCAACCAGTGCCTAGCTGCAGAAGGCAACATGCATTTCTATGAGAGACCCTACAAAATCACGCAGATGTAGTGAAGAGCCTTACTTGCTGGTATGGGTAACATTAGCCAGCAATGCTCTGTCAGCCTATTTACACATTTAGCTGTCAGTAAAGGGTAATTCTGTTATCGCCCACATTTATAGTACTATAATTATCAAAGTTGAATTGACCCTTTCCCCTTTTATTCCATTTGGATGATCACCCTTGATTGCTGCTTAGCTGAAAGACCTTTATCCAAATAATAGTGATCGCTGCCAACATCCTTTTCAGTCAGTTAATGCTCTGCTGCACGAAGTAAGGGCAGAAGGCAAACCAAGGAATTTAACCCCACAAGTCTGAGTGGAAACTAATGGTTCCCCTGGTGGCTCCTGTTAATATTCTAAATGATGAAAATACCCATGAAAGTGTGGAGAAAAGGAAAAGAAATTTTGTACCTATGCAGGGCAGTGTCAGGGGATGAAATGTTTACACAGAGGCAGGTCTCTGACTAGTTATGCCAGGCTTTTCCCAGCCAGTTGACGACAAACAGCAGTAAACACAAGCTCCAAACCTAAATCTCAAGAACTGCGAGAACAGTGTCTTGCATACAATGAATACATGTACCGTTATTTCTAGATATACGCTGTAACCCAGCACTGCAGTTCTCAGACCATACAAAGATGCAGTTGTCTAAATCAAACCCCAGAGACGGAGCCAACAACAAGCCCCAGTGCCCAACCTGGCAGGTTTTGCATTGCACCGCATCTCTTACCTTCTCATCCTCGTCAGTGACCACAGAAGCATTACAAAATGAGGTCCCTTTCCAATAACATTTAGATTTTCTAAGAATCATACAGTATTTTACCTGTAAAGCGATAGACTAATCACCTCAAATTTTGCCATAAAACTTCATTTTTATTGGCAATAAAGAAGTATTTTGGGTCCAGATTCTCCCTAATTTGATAGATGCTTGGAGAAGTAGGTATTTTTGTAAGTCCCTAAATGAGATTTAATTTCAATACCTACACACTAATTCAAATGCAAAGAAGCTAAATTGAAAAGAGGCATCATATAAAACACACAGGGGATCAATACACAGCCAGATAGTTGGCACATCTGCTTATAAAGATGTCTGTATAGTCTCTGTTTTATTTAAAGTGCATCATCTTACCTCAATAACTTTTGAGAAAGATGTAATTAAACTTGCCCAGATGGACTTGTGAATTAAACAGAAAAACATAATATACCTAATCATCTGCATGTAAAAGAGAAATGAGAAAGTTGCATTGGTATGATCTCTAAATTTATAATTTAGGAAATTATGGCCTAAATCAGAGTCAGGTCACATTTAGTGAGGGCTTCACTGCTGCCAGATCAGCAGTGTAAGATGGGTACAGTCCTCCTGTGAGGCGGAGTCAAATCCTCTGCAATCACAGGAAAACTTGCTATATAATCCCTAAATAAGCATAAATCACATAATCGCATACATTGTCTTAGCTCCCCTTTACAGCTATATACAGCTAAGTGATACTGTAGAATCCCACTTTGGCATCTAAAGTCTCCTGGTTTCAATTTAAATGAATTGTTGCCGACTTCAGATTTAATTGTTCTTATCCCAGTGCCCTCTTGGCTCTAAAAATTCTTCCCCTCTGAAGTTTCTTTCCCTCTCACTCTTTATTTTCCTAGTTTAAACCATTCTCTTTTCATCTCCAGCTTCAGTTGCTTCATACTAGAATTACACGTCCTCCGGTTTCAAACCTCTGTACTATAATACACAGCACCATATTATTATTATTATTGTCACCCATCACCACCACCACCACCTCAACAGCACCTTCAATTCTGTTTACACATTTATATCTATCAAGTAAGCTTCTGTCCATCCTTAGAGACAGTCTAGGCTTGCCCAGGAAACACAGCAGACTAGCATTATGGAATGAGAAGAAATAGCCAAACAAAGTTTCTAGCAGGGTTTCCATTGCAGCAGCAAACTTTGACAGGCTTGGAGGAGAAAACAAGGGCTGATGCACTTGGTGGTGCTGATGACCCCACTTCTCTGCCTTTTCAGCCCAAACTGAAATAAGAATTTTAATTGTACAAAATTTGTAGAATTTTTCCCTGACGTTAGAGAAATGCTTTCTGGCTTGAGTTCAAGACACTTGAGCTCTAATCAGCAATAAAAAGTACAAGGAAAGGACCTTCCCTGGGAGGACTCCAGTGAAAGTGCTGAGGAAGGGAACAGACCTCTGCCAGCTCCTGCATCGCTTCCATAGCATGTCTCGGGATCCTATACTGCCAACCATTATCCACAGCAAACTGTAACGCTGTCTTCACCACTTACAGCTGTTCATACCTCCAAAGTCTTTTAACAGCAGCATGTCCCATTAACACCACAACTATCAGCTACAGTAAAACTGTCCCTTGACATGGTGAAAGCACATTTAACGCAGATCAGTTTAACCATATACAACAGGCCATAATGTTGCTTGGGTCACAGGTGGAGTTGACACTACACTCAAACCAATGGTTAACCATCTCAGGCAGTTGAATGTCACAGTGGAGTCCAGACATTGCCAGGAAATGGATAAAATCTAATTCTCTGTCTGTTAAAAAATTAACAGAATTTGCCACAGCAAGGGCTGTCCCCCCTGCAGAAGTGACCTGTAGCCTCACCTAAGCGACCCATCTCCATCCCACCATTTACTGTCTTCTCCTGCTGGCAGCAGCCTGCCCCAGCTGTGATTAAGAGCAGCCTTTTATTCTGGAAAATGCCTTTTATTCCAGCAAATACCTGTCCAAAGCCCTCCACTGGCGTAACTATGCAGCACTGCCTTTTATTGGCAGTTTAAAGCACACTTTTAGGCAGCTTTTAAAAACTTTTGTAAAGGAAGACCAGCATGCTCATGGCAATAATCTCTGGCAGTGTATTTGCTCAGACAGTAAGGTTATATGATGTTAAGTATTCAGTTTTCAGTGGAAAACCTGTAACTCACAGCTAGCACACCGTGTTGCTGGCGTTGCATCACTGCTCTCCTGGGACCTCATCACCCACCATTATGACGACAAGCAGGATCTTTAGGCATCCTCGGTAGAACCACGGCATGAAGAAGCTGTTGTTACAATCAAAACTTTATTTTAACCTAGACCCTGCGCAGAGCAGGGTCGTTTCACAAAACTTGCCCCCGAGGCCCTCTGCAGATGAGGCCGTTTGAACTAACGCCTGAAACCCCCTGCAGATTGGGTCACTTTCACACAGTAACTACAACTCGAGCTCAAAGGAAACGTACAAAACTCACTCAGCCCTCCGCTGAGGTACACACGCCGACACTCATCTCCCACAGCCCTCAGCCCGCCGCCGCTGCGCGCTTTTAAAGGCGGCGCGTGCTCGCACGTGACCCTGTCCTGCCACGTTCGCCGTCCTGATTGGTCCGGGCGCCCGGGATCCCTTTAAAGGAGAAGCGGGTACGTGACCACCTCGCCCACGGCTAATGGCCGCCAGCCCACAAGATGGCGCACCTGGGATGCGGACAAGGGGCCTCGGCCACAGCTCTTTCTAAAGCATTTGAAAATACAGGAGCTTAAAGTGAACAAAACCCCCCTCGTGTAATTCAGAAAAAAACCCCCAAAGTATTAAGGGCAAGACAGATCTCATCAGCAAAGGCCTCCTCCAGTGAGCTTCAGTGACAGCTTACTGAGCGCCACAAAGCCAGGGGCTGGGTCATGTTTGAGAAGTAATTATATTAATAGGAGTCATTCAGTGCTTTATCAGTTCCAAGTGCTATGCAAACATTAATTAGACAGTTGGGTACAGAAATGCAAAGTGCTGCACAACTGACCGAAATATAAATTAATTAATTATGAAACTGCAACAGATTAATAATTTTCCAGCTACCCCTAACTTCAAAGCACCAGTCATGGGAGCTGCAGAGCACCAGAAAAAAACGGCGAACAAATTGAATTGCTGCATCATTTACAGAAGACCATCATTTAATATGTACAACAGTACTTCTTGCTTTAATTATTTATATTCAGACATGAAATTAGGAGAATTTCTTCTGTACGTAACCTACATCTGGTTGGATAGAAGCATGAATTCAAATAGGCCTGTGATTCTTTATCTTTGTATGATTTTTGAGTTTTATTTTTTAACATAGCTGGATGCCTGATTTCATTGGAATGTATTGACATAAATTATGGTGATTTTTGTCTAACAGTGGAAAATACTTGACTATATATTGGGTTTTTTTCCCCCACGAATTACATAGCCATGCTCTAAATATTCTGGGCTGAACCACTGCTGAGGTATTGGTTATGCTGCATCAGCATGTGACAAAAGGAGAAAGAATGTCTGGACAGGCATTTATAAGAATATTTTCCTGTAAAAAGCAGTTTTGGGGAAAAAAAACCAAACACCAAAGTCACCACGTTGAAAATAAGCTCTACAGAAATATTTCTTTCTTTTTTTTTTTTTAACTTCTGCTATCATGTGCATATTTCCAGATTTGAAAATGGCATTTTTCAGCATATAAAAGGTGAAACAATGCTTTTGTTCCACCTTCATCAAAAATATGATAGAATTTGATATTGAAAAATATGATGCTGTCTCTGGATTTGAAAAATTAAGTGCAGGTGTTGCTGGGATATTATGAGAACAGAAACAGGCTTCCCTGTACCGACAGCCAGCAAAAAGCCCATCAAATAAATACCATTCTAACTCCTGTTCTGATGGTTAAAACGATGTATAAACTTTGCACATGCAGTCTTCTCCACATGAATTCATCTTACTGTTTCAGTTGTGAGAGGCAATACAGCTAATATCTAATTCTGGATACCTGGAACATTGTGAAACTTTAGCTTTTCATGTAACAGGGTGTAGACGTGTACAAAAATTGCAGAGTGATCTATGTGTGCCGCTCTGGGGGAGCAATACAGGTATTTCTAACTTTCAGGATCACCTTCCATGTTCCACTAAAAAACTGCCAGCAATCTTTGTGCAGCCCATTTAATCTGGAGCAAAACAAAGACTTACACAGCTGGGAGGCTTCATGAAGAAGCCAAGTTAGCAGGGAGAAAGAACAGCATTTCCTTATTCATTCAAATCAGTGTAAAACAAATACTAGATTCTGTATTTTGGCTTGTGCTGTCTGGAGCTACTTCAGTCACTCCTCCAGGAGCATTGAACAGATAACAGCTGCAATAGCACTTTCCCTTTCACAAAACAAACTTATTGAAACAGAAGCATTATTATAGAGCTACAAGATGAATTTGTTTATTGAAGCTATTGTGGTTTACATGGTGCTTGCTAAGAAAAAAGAAGGGCCAGTCTTGCTGGCTGGTGTGTTTTGTTGTGAGCGCAGATCTTCCTTTTTAAATGGCAAGAACAAGCAGAAGGCCAGAAACCAAAGCCTCCAAGAAAAAGCTGAGACTGAGACCAAGGACAGGAGAGCAAGCCAGACTCCAATCGCACACATGACACAGCAGAGAATAAACACTTCTCAAAAGCTACTAGGTTCCTTTTTTGTTTTCTGTCAAAATGTGAGTGGATCTTATTGGGTTAAATTACATTATAAAATATGCATATGCACACTCAGATGGCTAACGCGTCTCTGTGACTGCAGCTCATTAACATGCAAATATGACTTCAACAGTGAAACTTATTGCTACAGGAAGTTAATGAGGCAAAGAATTGCATAAGAGTCACAAAAATACAGAAAATTTCCTTTCATACTTGTCCAGCATATTACAGGCATACGAACCATGTCCCATCTTCATTAACACAAGTTGGTTTGGCTTATCCTGTGCAATGTCTTTTGTTTCGCCGTCACTGTTCCCAGGCTGTACGCAAATGCATTTCAGGGCATACAACAGCTATGCAGGGCTACCTGAGAGAGCATTTGTTAACAAAGTCACAACTTGAAGAGCTCTGTGTTATTTTTCACAGCCTATTCTGCCTCTCATCTTACTCTCCAAAACTTAAAATTATCGCCACCACAACTGCTATTTAAGGAATCTGACAGCCCTAACAAATCAGAGTTATTTGACACCAAAGGAATAATTTGCAGTTACTGCTTCCCAGAGCTGACACCTGAAGAAAAAACTCCTGAAAATATAATGAGAAACCCTGAATTGATATACACAAACTATCGAGTCCAAAGAAAGCATCGTTAGTTTTTATCCGTACGACCTCAGAACAACCAGTGAGAAAAGTAGTCTGAAAAATATGGTCCCAGGTTGGGTGATGGATTGAAAGGGGATGGTAAGCGCAGAAAGATCTTTAGCAGTGCTGCTGCCTTTTCAAGGGACGCTGGATAGCTCCTGAAATTATTAGTAGATTTGCACCTCTAGGTAGCTGGTTTAAGTACGTCCCGGGATTGATCTAGCTTTCTATCCAAGTGTTTTATCCTGCTGTGAAGAACTGTAATATCTGAACACCCAGTACGTAAAATCAATAGCAATATCCCATGCGGACTGTGAACAGCTCTGGCACGTCTTTCTTCTCCTGGCACGTTGGCAGCGGCGGATAACTGGTACCCTTAATGACACATTTGGATACTCAAAGTGCTTTGGGTTTGACAGCTGCTTAATGGCTTGAATGATACAAGTTTGGAAGTTTTCATGCCATTTCTAGTAACAGATGTTCATTTAGGAAGCACAAAAAAAGAAAAAAAAAGAAGCCCAGGTAGCTGCTGGGACTGGCAGTAGCTGCAGCCCACCAGCTGTCCCCGAAGGGGCACTGGGGCCACCGCTGCATGGGTACGGTGGGGCCGCTTGCCTCCACGGTGAGTTTTGACAGGGCAACACACAAAAAGCTCATCCTCCATCAGCTGTGCTGCTCTCTGCGGCAGAGACAAAGACGAGAGTGACATCTGGGCTGTGTGTCTGGCACTGATTAGAACTAAATACAAGTATTCAGTTTTCAGGTATAAGCTTATTTTCACAGGTAACTCAATATTTAACACAGTTTCCCCAGTCATTTGAGGGTCCACAAAGCACTATGGAGGGTTGTTAGATAACTTTTCTGCATATTATTTTTACTTTTTTTTTCTTTTTATAATTCAATTATTAATTTTTTTCTCAAGAATGGGTCAATGGTTTATCAACATGACAGTAAAATATTACTTCCTAACTTTTTTTTAAACTTAGAATTTCAGAATTTCAGAGAAGAACAATGACTATACTGTAGACAGAAGGGAAGTCTCCATCCCTCCTGGGTAGCCTTGAAGCAGGGCCACCGTGCAGGGCAGTGGGAGGAGCGGTGCCCCAGGGGAAGTGGGCAGCTGTGGGCTCCCCTCCACCTCCCCACTGCTGGGCAGGACATGGCTTGGAAACTTCACAGTCTCCTTTGAGCTTCTTCCTTGGGATCAACACCTGAGGTTCTCCAAGAGCAGCATAATTACCAGCAGAGGCAAACAAGCCTCATGAAACTAGGTTAAAAAAAAAAAAAAAAGTAGAATGTAAAAATACAAAAAATAAGAACAGCTGAATATTTGTCTATGAACCTTTGTTTTACAGCTTTGTGCCTTTTGCATAGAGCTGCTAAGTAGCAACTACTAAAATTACCTACTTTATGGTCACCTCCTCCTGCCTTGCAGAGCACATGGATGCAGAACAAGATGATGCAAGGTGTCCAGTACAGTTTCCTCCTTAACTTTGGAATATTTAACAGCCAGATCTGAATGCTTTCACATAGTCCATAACACCACAGTGCTATGCAAAATACTCGCACAGGTCCGGGAAGCATCCTGAGTGTGTTAGCTAGTAAGAGCCCTGTGCTCAAACAAGTTAGCCCTGCTTCGTGGTAACACCACAGCTCACGCAGCAAAATCCCTTCCACGCCTACAGCTGGCTCGTACAACATTGCACACAGACACAGAAACTTCTAAATTTAAACCTTGTCGAAAGAAGTCAGCCCAAACCACGTCTTTCAGCAAAATGAAACAATTTCTCTCACCACCTAGTATAAAACTCATACAAAACTTGTGGCACTCCTCTCCCCATAACTCTATTAATCAGCAGGACAGAGAAACTGATGCAGTGCCCTGAAGATATTCAGTGCGCTGCAAAGATACAAAAAAAAGCTGTTGCAGAACAGTGTGGGGAAAGCCAAATGCTTATGAGATACGTTTTTTTAGAAAAAGAGATGTAAAAGATAAGGACAAACCCCTGAACACATTCTTCTGAAACTCCATTTTGCTGACCCTGGACATTTTGCAATAGGTGGTTTAAGTATAGAAATTACAGTAAAAAAATATTTTGCATGCTTTTGTTTTTCCACTATTTTGTTTATGCTTAAAATAAAGGATCATACTTCATGTATTCCCGCAGCCTAACTTCTCTAGGGTTGCAATTCCTGAAACACGTGTGGCACTGCATTGCAGAATCTCTCTGCATCCAATTTTCTGCCAGCTCAGAAACTGTCATAGCACATTTAGAAAGACTTGGAACCAAATTTCAAAAATAGGTACCCATAACTACGGGAATAAAAGTGGCTTTGTGTTCAGTAGAGTTAAGCAGAAGAAAGTAAACACTATTATAAGTAGTTCGCTATTACCTATACCTAAAATGCTGAAAAAGTACGCTGACAACGTGTACGTATAAAAGGGAAGAAAGTACAAGTTACTAAACAAAGCAGTAAAAACATTCTGAGGGCCATGCAGCAGCTAAATTAGAGCAATCCAGATGAACATCAAGGTGACATAAACATTAATTAAAATGTAACACCACCCCCCCTCTCCCACCCCCAAACAAAACACATGTTGAAGAATAATAATGCCAATTCAAGGAGGAAATAATCAGCAATAGCTGAATGGCAAGAGAGAGACACTCAAAATAGACTTTGACAGTCCTGGTGTGATCGCAGCATCCGCCGCAGAGGCACGGGTGGAGCGATGCGAGCCCCCGTTCCCCCAGCTCACTGAGCAGCAGCCTACAAACAAGTCCTTGTGCATGAGGTGGTCAGCAAGGCTTCGGTGCAAGCTTTGCTGACCCTCTGCAAATCTGAGACGTCTTCAAGAACTATTTCAGCTCCAGGAAAAAGACACACTCCTCAAATTTCATTTTGCCAGGAACGCTCAAAACATTGCAACTCTCAGGGAAGAACAAGTTAAACATAGGCAGTTACAGAAGTTGGTTATATTGCTGAAATATGTTATTCTAATTATTTGTTAAATGGAGCAAGGTCTTAGCTGTAACATAACACTGTTATAATAGGATTTAAAGCTATATTCCACACAGGTTTAATTGAGCATTGAAACACTTAGCACATAACATGGGAAAACAACTTTCATCAACAGCATCTCTGAACTGGAAAGAGGTGGAGCAGAGCTTTGAAACGTTGTGCTTTTGCTGCAGAGATACTGATCAACAGTAAAAGGAGCTTGTTAAGAGCATCGGCTTGATCTGTTCAGCAACCTTGCGTAATGCTGGTCATGAAGCAGGGACTTATTTTGCCATTTTATCACTGGCATAGAAAATGCGGTGCACTTTTGCATTAGCGTGAAATAAGTGGCATTCTTAAATCAAAAGTTTTAAAATGACACTTTACCTGCAAGGCACACCATGAATGATTGCAGCACGAGCAGTTCCCATAGCAACCTCATCTTCAGCTTCCCGGGTCAGAGGAGATAAGTCCCGTAACTACAGAAGAGAACAGGGCCCCTCGGAAATTTTAGGCAACCTTTAATCTGTAAAAAAGAAAAGACAGATTACAAGGGGATTTAGGATTGCTGCTCCTTCTATTTGTTGACAGTTTGATTTTTCTTTCCGGGAAAGTTGCACCTGAAGACCAACAAACTTTTTTAAACCTTTCATTTAAAATCGTTCTGAGGAGTGATTTGTGACCATCTAAGTACGCTGGGTACCAGATGAGGATTAGGAATTATAACCCCGTATCTGCATCTTCCACTTGGGTGTTGTGACATTTCTTCTGTCTCTCAATTTTGTCATCAGCAGATTCACTCACTGCCTCTCTGGGGTAATCTGAAGTGTAATTAGGGAAACTCTGTAGATCATGGTTAAGAGAAAAGTTATGAGAATTACTCCCGCTTTTCTCTACAAACATCATCCGGTACGTGAATGACGCCTTCTCTGCAAGGCAACACTTTCTAGGAAATGTTCCCACCCTGGTCAGGAAAGGAGGATACTTTTCCCATTTCACCCCATTCTTATTGCTCTAAAATTCTCCTAAAAAAACCCTTAAAACATCTCCAGGTAAAATCTGGTATTTTCCTTGCACTCTGTTACAACTTGTGCGTAGTTAAAATTTGTAAGCAGGAAATTTGAAGTCTTTCTCAGCTTATCACTGTGATGTATCCCCTCACAATGGAACCCAAGGGGGAAAAAAAATGCCTCCTTTTATGAAAGGAACCTTTTCCAGAGCAGGCATTTAAATATTAAAAATAAATAAATCAAGTCAGACACACATTCTTATAATTTATTCATATCACTGAAGGCTGGAAGTTAAGGGGCCTTTGTGCTTACAAGACAAACTGCATGACTAATACAATGTGAAGGGGTATCATGAGAGGTCTCTGCTTGCTTTTGTGAGTTAAAACTGATAAGATTCTTCTAATAAAGTCAGGTTCAATGCACCGAGAAGACTAAGAGTCTTTATCCTCTGATCTGAAGATGCAGCTTTGAAGGGGGTAGAGATTAATTGGATATATTCATCTATTCTCACGCAGACTGATTAGGCTAGCTGGGGGTTAGCAGGAAGGACTAATCAATGAAAACTAATAACAACTTAAGTGAATGATCAGAGTATTAATTATTCATTTTTGAAGGAAAATGTCATTATGGACCTTTATATTGATTAACATAGTTAAGCAGTTACTCTTTGTGTTTATAGTGAACTCAAGAAATGTATTTTTTTACCCTAAATAGTCTCGATACATGGACAAATACTATTTTTTCTCTAAGTACCAAAATCTGTTGGTTATAACTGCACCTACACAGGAGATTTCTACCAAAGGCAAGTAGCTCTTGGTTTTACACTAGTTTAAGTGAGATTTGAGATTAATCTTGTATTCACCAGCAGCTGCTGAAATTCTTTCGTGTTGTCGTTTTCCCACGTATTATTCCCATCAATAAGCCCATCATGTCACTTGTAAGGCTTCTCTTCATTACACTGCAATGCAACGCTTTACGATTATTCTCCTCACTCTCTGCAGTAAGCTACGTGGGACTGAAACAGAACAATCACTTACAGCTTTTGGTACCTAATTAAAAAACACAAGAGGTATAGCACTTACCAACTTAACCTACCACCAGGAACCCACCTAAAGCATCCACAGACCCATCTGCAAGCTGCCAGCGTGCGGAAGGGCTGACCAACATCACTCCTGCTATGGGGATTAATAACAACAGCATTCAGCTTCTCAGCTGTCTGCAAGCAGTGCCGGTGGCAAGAAAGTATTACATCTGCCTTTTGCTTAAAAAACCTAGGAATATAAAAACCCAGATCTGACCAAATTCAAGCAACATGCCTCTATTTATTCCATGGACTTTGAGGATGGTGCTTCTGCAGACGTCATGGAGATGAGAGACAATTCTTCACAGAGGACCACGGAGATGGCTGTCCTGTTTGCAGGTCCCAAGGCTGTTTGCATCACATTTCTGATACTCTCTTTGAACCGAGATTGTTGTTTTGGTATTTTATTCCCTGGTTTTCCACAGATGCAAGAAAATTCTTGGACAGTCTTCAAATTTATTACTCTTCCCCACTGCAACTTCTTCTCTTACCAGAGCTTCTCCTGACTCACCACCCTTTGGGGAAAAATTCTGGCTACTTTGTGGTTTTTGTAAACTGATTTTTTTTTTTTTTTCTACTTAGGAAATCATGCTTCTCTAAGCATTTTAAACATTAATATGAAACATTTCAAAATTACTAACATAAATTAGTTTTTCACTTATAAGGGCATTAAAAATAGCAGGCTCTTTCTTTCCTTCCAAGATGTTTTGACACAATCAACTGGGTCTTACTTTCAGCCAAAAAAAAGGCAGCTATGCTAAAAATATACATTTTCAGTACTCAGCACATTTAATTATTAAGTCCAGTGAAAAAGTGGAAAGTCTTCCCTATCATTTAGTTATTCAAAACTTACTCCAGAGAACCAGTGTGTGTTTCAAAGAGAAATTTTCAGGTATCTGAATGGAAACAGCTGCTTCAGGTATTAGCAAACTGTCTATACATGGCACTTAGACTCCTGTTGGCATTTTCATTCATATTAATGGCAACTCCATGAACTTATAGGGCCAAAGTATATACCCTGTAATAATTACCTGATAACATATTCCTAGAAGAGGCTCTAGCATATATTTTCTAACTATATGGAATAGTAGAACATTCTGTCGTCATGCCCAGAATTGCTATCGCTGGATTAATATTAAAGCTTCAGAAGCACCATCTTCCTGGTGCTCTGTAACAGCCCTCCAAGGAGCAGAACTGAAAATAGCTACCTGGAGACTCAGGCTGCCAGCTGAGCCCTGGCCCTGCATAACCACGTACCAACCCACGCCCTGACTTTTACTGATACATCTAACACAGGCTAATATGGTACAGAAAGAAACAATGCCTGTTTAAAAAAAAAAAAAAAAAAAAAAAAGTAGTGGAAAGTAAACTAGATTATTACCATTAAGAATATTTTCCTAAGGTTAAAATATGGTGGTTTTCAAGATACAGCTGCATTTTCGTTTCTCATGATAATTCCCTATTTCACATGTGAATGAGTCTAATCTTCAAAATGTTTTCCTGTAAACATTGCTGCTATTCATATCAGTAGGCCCGTTGTTCAGAGCTGTGTAAAAAAACCTGTTGAAACACGTTGACTTTTTATAGCAACAACTTTAGGAAAGGCAACATTTGTGCATGAGAAAAAGATATATAATTGAAAAGATCCTTCCCATTTCTAAATGTTTTCTGACTATAAAATCCCAGAGGAGTTTGCACTGCTTCTGAAGGAGAGTATAAGAGGCCTGAAAACTTGCAAAGTTTAATATTTTATTTCCAGAAAGAAACGGATATAGTTTCAGCACTATACAAGTTATTTTTTCAAGATGAAAATGAGAGCTGTGCTTCAGTTTGGAAGTGCATCCCATTAGAAAACCTAGTGCCAACACAAATGTGCAGATGTCTTTTTAACTTTACTTTTGGCAATGCATTCATTGCAATTTCTTGTGAAAGGCACCTTTGTAATTGGATTCTGATGAAGAACGTTGACTCTAAGAGCTCTGACTGCAATTGGGTACGAGGGAAAAAAAAAGATGCATGCTGTAGAAATATTTGTGGAGAATTTTTCTGAGCTAGTAGGCATGGCTCTCTGTCCATAATTCTGTTTGGATTAATGATTAGCACTTCTAAAAAAAAAAAAAAAAAAAGAAATGAAAAACCTAAGGCTAATGTATATGCACGCATTCAGAACACAATAAATACTTTTGTGGATATAATTTGCACTGTATAAACTCCCAATTTTGTGAATATTCTGAAGGAAAATTTGCAAAACATGCCTAAGACCCCTAAGAATTGCAGCAGCAGCAGCAGCAAGAAGCAAGCCTTAACAACCATCTCACGTTTTTCTGGTGCACATCAGTGTGCTGCATGGTGCCAATTCTGCTAAACTCCAAAATAAATCACTGTTAATGAAGCATGCTGCACATACAGACAGCAACAGGCATCTTTTAATCACCTCAACAAAGGAAGAGCTAAGGGTAAGCACAAAACACTCTGAGCATTAACATGCGAGTTGTTAGATTTAAGGTGGTGCCTACCCTCTGACTACCAGAGCTGACCTGAGGGCAAGAGCAAGTATCTAACGTGAATTCACTACTTTTGTGAATAGCGACATTAATTAATGGTGCCAAAACCTCCAAAGAATTGCCAAGCTTTTTAAACAGAAGTACAGTATCATAAAAATAAACTTCAGGCTTGGATGCAGAAGAGAGAACCAAGCTATGGATTACCCAACTGCTGTCTGGTTATATACGACTCGGGGCTGTACAGCTTCTGTGAGCACAAGATGTTTGTGTGTTTGAGTAAAAAGGCATATGGCAAATGTATGCAAGAACACCTACATTGGGTGAATATTGCAGGTCAAGTCTAGCAAGACCAGTCCCAGCAGAGCCTGAGAACAAAGGTTTAGCATAAACTGAAATTCATTTCCTCTACACAAAAAGGGTAGAAAATTAAGCCACAGAAAGTTTTCTGAGATTCACAAGAAACCCTTCGCTAACATGAAGATACCTTCTTCTAATATATGTATACAAAAAGATGTGTATCTATCAAAGATGTGGTCGCTAGGTGCTTCCCACGTCTTAGGAAAACAACTAAAGGGCTGCAAAGCTACACCAAAATGCCATTACCCATTTCCATCTCTCCAAACACGCTTTTCAAAAGCATACAGACTTCACAGACCTGGCAGTGTAGGACTAGGTCCTGTTTTTTGAAAAGACACTGTAACACGTGTTCATTTAAGCTTTTAACGCTTAAGGAGCAGCGTTAACAGTGAAATATTGAAAAGGAAATGGTTAGTTGTAAATGAAATGATTTAACTTTAGAAGATTTTAAACCCTTTACTTGAACATCTGGTTTTTAACCCCTCCATACCACTTTCAATGGACAAGGCAGCCATTTTTGACAAAATAACCACAATGAAATGGCCTGGCCATCAGTTCCTTTAGAGTCCCCAGATACTCTAAAGAACGAGGCACCCTCTCTGGAAAGAAACATTCACGAAACCCAGTGTTCACAGTGAACCTTGTCCTTTTTGCGGTATGCCTGCCCCACTTCCCTCAAATGCTATTAAGGAGGGAGGAATATGAAAATTTCAACTTTGGAAAAGGAATTAACATCAAAACTCATTTCTCCTCACTACCTGGCAGGCAAAATTATCTGCTTATTTTTAAAAACAGACACACACATGGGCTGCCTGCACGCAGTCCATCTGTGATTTGAACTCACCCTTGCAGACTTCTTTGCAGGACAAGTGTTTTTTCTGTTTTATCACTTTGGAAGTTTTCGTTTTAGAGTTCACCAGAGGCCAATTCTGTAACTTTACTGAAGGGTGGATATAGCTGACTGAAAAGCCATAGTTGGAGAGTAATTATTGAAAGTTCACTGCCAGAATGAGTCTGTCTTTGGTCTCCTGTTTTCCAGTATTTTTATTAATAGCAATGGTGCAAGAGAAGTTGTGCTTATTCAGTCTGCTGGTGACACTAAGAGGCTGCAGGTACCTCTGAGGATGTGAATGTAATTCGAATTCACCTTGACAAATCAGACATAAAACCAGACTGAAACAGAAGGATGGATTTGTGTAAGAGACAAGCGCTGTGTACTGCAGTAAATAGGATGCTGCATTAAATAGCACAAACATATGCTGGGGAGCAACCGGCTGGGTGATAGCTCTGCACTGATCCACATGTGGCTGAACATATCAGCAATGCCCTGGGACCATGCAAGCAGCAAAACCCACGCCTGGGATGTATAAACCAGATTTGCAGGTCCTTTTCATCTGAACATTCCTTCTAGGTAAGCAACCTGTCACTCTCCCTAGAGCGGGGGAGCCACAGATGCAGTACTACACCCAAGAGTTGTTGCTGCATGTCAAGGAAGATTTGTCCCAAACAGAAGCATCCAAAGGAGAACACCAGAAAGGATTAGAGGTCTATAAATGTCCTATAAATAAAAACCAAATGGAGTTGCTTACCCTAAAGAATAATGGAGGGAAAAATGCTAACAGTATTGAAACATGTAAAAGACTTGGAAATAGAAGAAAATCATTTGTTCCCACGTCCAGAACAGATGTAACAAGAATGAATACGCAAAAGAGGTTAAGGTTTAGACTTTAGGAAAAACTTCTTGTAATGTTAAGGCCAGCTCAAGCACGGTGTGAACAGGCTGCAGAATATCCATTGCTGATGTTCCTTAGCGATTTGTAAGATAAATTTAAGTCCAGAACAACATAGATGTTGAGGACAGAGACATTATGTATTTTGCTTCTGGAAACACCAATATTTGGAAGGGGATGGAGAGAATTCCAAACACTGGGATTCTCCGGTCCTGTTGCTACCGGTTGCAAGGCGAGGTCATTCCCCATCTGATTCAGAAATTGGAATAACAATAACCTTGAGCCTCTGATAACTGGGAGTCACTCAGACTGGCAGACTGAATGGTAGCACAGAGCCATCCTCTATAAATGAAGATTAAAGAAACTGGCTTTAGTAAGGAGTCATGGGGCAAAAGCAATGAGGTTTCTTTTCATGTAACAGACAAACAAGTTTTTTCTTAAATGAAAGAAAATTGCTTTATCTGTGAAAGTGATTAAACAGTGTTATTGCAGGGGAGCAGCATGAGGAATTAATTCATAATGAGGTTGTGGCAGATACAGAACGCTAACAGCAGTTAAGAAAAGCAGCAGGATTAGACCTCATTCAGTGGGAATGCATCAATACATCAGCCCATCAGGATGTAAGAATATCCTTCTTGCAATTTAGTGTCCCAAAGCGACATGGAGGTTGGACATCTTTGTGAGCATGTTAGTGTGAGGGGCAGGAACCGCGTCACCCGGGGTAAACTAGTGAGAAATCAGCGGTCCTGGAAGAAGTGATTCTGAAGGGCTGTGAAGTGTTGAAGGTGCTTAAATCATGGGCGGCTTTTGAGCCTCTTGCTCAGAAATAGCTGGTAGCCCATGTGGCTAGAGAGCTTCGCTGTGATACGCTGCTCCGAGAAGCCTCCTGGGCGTGGGCAGCTCCGGTCTCCTGCTGGTCCCTGCTCCTGAATGCTGGCTGTGGTCCAGATTCAGCAAAGCATCAGATTTCTAACCCCGATCCGGCCTCTTGATACATTACTGGATCCAGGCCTGTGTGTCGGGAGAGGCACAGGCTCTCTTTAGCAGATGCAATCAGTGACCCACAAAATTGAACGTCCAAAAATAGAAGCTGCCTAAAAGATGTGTCCCCAACAGTACAAATCTTCACAGTGATCCTTTTCTGATGTACGCATTGCTAAATTTTTTCAGCACTCAAAAGACAGGTTTTTTTTCTGCTGTGGTAGCTGTTGTTATGAGTCCTGAGATAAATATTGGCTTTCCCTTCTGCATAAGGGAAGAGAAAAGGGAATTTGAAAAGATGGCCCGGGGGGATGAAGGGCAGCGGGAGCGTGCTGGTGGCAACTGTCGCCGAGCTCTCCTCGTTCTCACAGCACATCTGTCAGATCCTGATCTATCTCAAGCTTCTTTGCTGAAATGATCCCTTCTGGAGTTGCACTTAGACACAATTCACACATTATGAAATATATACAGGCATATTGTACTGGATAAAACAAATGACACATACGCAGCATGTTTCTGAGACGTGCTTATGATAAATGGGAATGAAATGCTTCAAAAAATTAATTATCTAAACAAAAAAGACTGAGAAAAACAATGTCAGTTTTTACATTGTGTTTCCTCCTTTGGGCATTCATTCACATTCACTAGATAGAGATTTCATTTCACTATATCAAGGAAGTTACAGCACTTCAACAAATGCAAGTTCCCAACTCACTCCAGTCGTTTGTATTTGTCAGGCTGTGGGGTCTGTGGTGTGCACCGTGCCCGAGCCACCTCCTTGCCGTCACACATCTGCCACTGCTCGGTCCTCACCCGAGGATGCCAAGGCACACATACACACGGGAAGCGAGGATTACATCCATCAGATTAAAACAATAAATATAATTCTAACAATACTAGCAAAGATTGCTGAAGGAAAACTCAGTAAATGCCCACTACCAAGAATTATGACCCCTAGAATTTAAATACAGTTTCTTCTACGTAATTTTTTTCAATGTAAGTGCTCTGTAACTTACGCTCATACTATATATCCCCCAAGAAACCGGCTGGTGGGGCCAGCTCTAGTAGTAGTGGGGCAGGCAGGGAGAGTCTTTGTCACTGATGTAATAAAAGGTGTCTAGAAATAACTGACACCATCCCTTTCTGACCGGTTAGATTAGAAACTTCTAGAAGCAATATACCTAGTTTATCTTTATGCAGAACCTAATGCCACAGCTTAAAACCTGATTAGAGACTCTGGATTACACGAAAACAGTCAGCTAATAACAGGCACGCACTCTTGCAACATTTTACCGTGTTGCAGTATTCCCTGCACACCTTTATCACTAGCAAAAACATCTGCATGGAAGGAGCAATCCATCTCAAACGCTGGATATTCCCAGCTGCGCAATATGTCCCTTCACCTTCTGAGCCATTGAATCAGAGCGCAAATTTCCACCAAAGAAAAAATGACAGTCATTAAAGCCTTTTAATTACTAGCCACCAACTACCACACATCACCCTATTACAACACTTACTCTTTGTCTCTTGCCCCCAGGAAACCATCATTGCCCTGTAAAACCTGAATAATTTGTAAGCATAAATCATCTCTAGGTAAGGAGATCTGGGTGACTAAAGGCAAGTCTAAATTAAGGCTATTGGTCTTAATTAGGGGTCACTCTATATTGTTCTGCCTTTTCCATGGAAGGGATATATCGAGAAACACTCACCCGAGGCAGCACCTATCAGATAACATAACAAAAAGCTGCAAGGAGTGAAACTTCATAGTCTGGCATTTTCTACAAATTAGAATTTACTCTCTTTTTTGAGAGTCTTTTACTGAAGATTGTCTAGAACAGTTACCTTAAAACTCACCAATTTAAAAACAATTCCCAACTTCAGGCAGAGTAAAATTTTCAATGCAGTATTTCGCAAGACTAATATGAATAGCTATCCCATATACCTAAGCAGTAAACGATAAACTCTGCATGAAATGCCAGCTTTAGAGATAGCAAAACTAACCTGAAGAGCAAAAGATATTTGAGTTGGTATTCAGTAGGTCCAGCTCTTCTCTCCTAGCTGTATCACTGATCCACCATCAATGGAAAAGGTCTATGAAGCCCATGACATCTTTTTTTCCCCCCCCCCCCCTTCTTTTTTCTGATAGCAAAGACTGTCAATCAGAGACCTGGCTGCAGAGCAGAGCACACGACCAAACCTGGCTGCCAGGCAGGACCGTGCAGCCACCTCTGAAGCAAACCCAGCCCATCCTGGTCTCCAAGCAGCCTCTTTCCACCAGAGAATACAGACGCACTGGCAAAAAGGATGCAAAAATAAACTGTCAGCCAAAGTGGAGTATTAACCTCCATCTGACTTTTGATCGTAAATTTCCTAAAGAAATAAGGGTTAATTTATTGCTGTCTCAGTTTGACAGAACGTTGCACCAAAGAAACAAGGCTCAGGGGGTTCTGTGTGACAATGAAGTTCCTTTTATCCCTAGGTCACTGCTTCAAGATAATGAATCAAGACAGTTTCACACTCTGAACAAAGATAGATGAGTAACATTAAAAGTTATCATTCACTTTTGAATGGGTCCGTTCCCAAAATACTCATTATCAGAGAGCATTATCTTGTCCAGGAGACAAAAAATTTATGCAAAAATATTGAAGATATTTCCACGATATCGCTAAAATCAGCATCTTAATGACATTTTACTTTTCACTTCTGGAGCTTACAAAATAATCCATTTTATTTCAAAGACAAAAGTAGAGCCTTGGCCATAGGAGTTCCACAAGGAGAATCAAGTGTATTGGACACATGCACATTATGAAGAATGCTTTGCCCGGCGTGCCGCCTTCCTTTGGTGCTACAAATTGGATGTTTTTTAAGAGTGCAAAACAGAACTTAGAAAGGAAAAACAACAAGCCAGTTTATTAACTTTGAAAAGTTGGTAAGAAGCCAATCTCGCATTCAGTGTATTCCTGGGAATGCAGGCTATCAAAACAATTCCCTCATCACCTATTATTGGCAGAAGGTTTCAAACCCAGATATAACTGAGATGCTTGGACCTCGAAATGTTTTTAACTGTTTTGTTAATTTCAAAAACCATCTAGGGAAGGCAAACCCCCCCCATCAACCATTTTGATATCCCTGTTATGTGATTATTTAGTGTTTTGTTTTCCCTTCAAAGTTTATTTTAAAAGTTTGCCTGGAATTCGAGTGTTTGAAGGGAACTGCTTTCACCCTCTGACTTTTCCAAACACAAGGTTTTAAGTGCTTAGCGCTTTATTTCTGCTGGGATGCCATTAAAGTTCTGCTCCTCTCAGACAAAAGAAATCCTCCCTGATTTTTCAAAGTAATGGTACTGAGCGAGCCATATATATATATTTTTTCTTATTGCCAAAAATAGGCTTCTTAGCGCAGCTGGAAGCAGAAGTAAAGAGCGTGGATTTCTCTCTCAGCATTAGCTGGCATATCGAAGCCTAAATTCTGGCTCTTGGGATATTTCGAAACATTAACATGGTCTGAATTAAGGGCTCAGTAAATAATGACTAAAAGTTTAACGTGCCTGAATTTATTAAAAAGTGAAACCTATACTTCGGTGGTCATATCCTGTATCAATTTTAGTGGACCGTGGGGCGGCACTGCAAAATCTTTTCTGAAATATTATTTCCAGCTGACAACCCTTTGGTGTTTATTCAGTTTGAAACTGAGTCACACAGCCTGGGAAGAGCAATTTCCCAGAAGACATACATATCCTCAAAACAAGTTATATATCAAATATTCAAAACAATAACAAAGCTGATCTAAGTGATCAGCTACACACGGTGGGCGCCAGAACTGCAACTGCCTGAGTCCCACTGCCCGGCCCCCTGTGACCCACCGCTCGTCTGGGATACTGGACTCTTAATAAACCCCCTCAATTCTTGAACTATGAAAAATCAGTTGCAGAAACTATTTCTCACAGCTTCTTGTTACTCCTGTTGTTGTATAAAATATTAAAAATGGATTTTAACCCCAGGCTGGGAAAACTTACATAAAGTTCTAAAAAATCCACTAACCTGATTTTATCATAAATGTACCTCATTTTCACTCTTAAAAAAAAAAAAAAAAGAAAATATATATTTGTTTTTAATGGACCTGCCTAGTATATGGCTATGTTTAGCATTATCTCTATAATTACTTTATTCAAGTAGCAAAACAACACAAATAAACTATGTACAAAATCTTTTTTTTTTTTAATTGCTGGCAGTAAGTAGAATCAAATATTGAACTTAAACTGAACCTGCGTCTCAGAGGATGCAATGCCCAGGGAATAGCTGGTTATTCTTGAACTTGGGGAAGACTTTTTGCCACTCAAAGCTTTTCTGCATTTTATTCTAGCAGAATTTAAGGATTTAAGGTAAGACCGGCCAGCACCATGCATAGAAGAAAGAAAAAAAAAAACCAGCCAAGAAACCCATATATACACTTGGCACGTTTTACATAAAAATAAGAAAACTTTGCATAGCCGAGCTCACAGGCTATCTTGTAGCTTGAATCTGTTTCACAGAGGTACAAAGCTGGAGCTGGGGTTGCTCTGCACCACGTTTCAAGTGGGTTAGGAGATCATGGCAATCAACTCTGCATTATGTTAGCCCAGCAACCTTCGGTGCGTCTTAGCAGCACTCTTAATTACATCGTATTTAAAGTGAATTTCTCTATGTATACTTGAAACACAGTGTGGCTGCTCTACCCTTGCCTCCGGCTGTCAATTGATCTGTGAGAGACAAAAAACATCTCAGGGCAGTTGAAACACTGTACTACAAATGAGCCCTGACAAAAGTTTGACGCGAGGTGTCAGGAAGCATTCCCTGCTCTGCAGGTTGTCTTCCAAGTGAACCATTTACTTGAGAGGAAAAGCCCAGACCGCATGGACTCTTTAACACAGGTGCCTTCACAGTCACTTCTCCAACTTGCCTGGTGTCCTGCTTATAACATCAAACCCCTTTTAATTTGTATTCAAAGGCAGCATTGGGGCCCCTGCCTTCGAAAGCCTTGTGTTTCAGCTGCTCTCAGCACTTCTCCTGCCTGCAGCCTGTTCTGAGTGCTCCATTTCTCACCACGCTTAGTCCAGAGTCGGCGGTGGCACAGTTTATGGTGCAAACCCAAACGGCTCAGCTGCTCGTGTGAAACTAAGGAACCCACGCAATGAGACAACATGGCAAAATATGAGAATTTACAGACTCGCAACCTGCTTTTCCTCTTGCTACCAGTGGACTATTTCCAGCAGCGAGGCCGGGATCACACACAGGATGGCACAGCACGCCTCTTGTGTGTCCTTTGGGATTTTTCTTACTGCAGAAATAGTGATGTCGCTGTCTCCTTCGCAATTCTTAACTAAAGACACAGCTGAGCCAAAATCCTGTTTGTGATATTTTGCTATCAAATAGTCTGCTTTTAGACCTGAAACTGTTAAGTTTCATAAAAAAATAAGCTTCTCCCCAAGGAAATCAAAAGGGAAGCAGACAAATGGAGGACTTGCCTTGACTGTGGACATACAGAACAGGCTAATTCAGCCTTGAAATCGGTTGATTGGAATGGCTCAGATCTTCACTCTGGACTGGACCGAGGACAAAGTTTTCCCTCCCACTGGGAGAGTAAATCCTCCAAAATCAAACAACCAAGCAGCCAAAGGGAGAACCCCAAAGGCTGGAGGGATCTGTTTGCCATGGTGGTACTGCCACCTGATACAGCTCTGAGGGAGAAGCAAACTCTTTAAGGCTCCGTGTGTGAAGAGAAGTGGGTGCTGCTGCTCAGGCAGTGATGTCCTTTGGGGTTATTCTGAGTTGGAACTGGGGGACTAAATAGTCTGTGAGAGAAAACATATTGGTCTTTTAGCTCATTGAACTTCAATAGCAATTTCGAAACCTTCTCAGTATTGCAGATAACAGCATTTGAAAACAAGTGCCATGGGCACAGCAGCTTGCCTGATCTGGCTGGAGGTTACGGCCACTGAGAGCCCCACCTGCCCAGCCCCTGCCCCAGGATGCGCAGCAGAAGCCTGGGGACACCCCAAGCTGGAAGAGTCATGGTCACGCGTGGCTTTGCACCTAGGAGCTCCTTGGAGATCCCCCCTGCCAGGACAATAAATCTCTGCAGAAGATGATTTAAAAAACTGTGGGTGAACCCTAAGTAGCTTGCTACGAATTAAGGTGAGGGCAGGAGTGCCCGGCTATTTCAGGCAAGGTGACTCGGCTCAGCGATGTGAAGAGTGGGCGGCAGACCAACAACACGCAGTGTGCACGGCAAAACAAAGGGACTCCTATGACACCTCCATGTAATCACTGCTATTATTTGGTACACTCCATAATGCAATCCTTTTTGCTCTGATTTAATTACTAAACATAAAAGGAAATAAACTTCAGAATGAAAACAAAGAAATTGCACTGCATGTAATTTATGGGGGCTATTCTTCAGCTGAATGCCATAAAACCCTGCATGTTTACAAAACCCTATTAGAGGGCTAAAAACATGCTTGCATTTGCCTATATTGACTATGCAGATTATGTGGTATTACTGTCTTTTTCTGCCTCTACCATTTTTCACAGAAGTAGTGTATTTGTTTAAAGACATCCTTGCACTAAGCATTGGCTCCTGCTAGGGAAAAAAAAAAAAAAAAAAAAAAGACTGGCTGAGTAGTCCCTCATCGCCAGAGGCTGTCAAGCTGGTAAGTGCTGAGCCGCTGGCAGAGGTACACAAAAGAAGGGGACACTGCACACAGTTTTGTTTTCAATCTGGAATATCAATTATTGGAGGAAGCAACCCCATGGCCAGACAAAACAAGAACCATCTCTGCAGTGGATTACTATGTCAAGTGATCTGAGCCGCACTGCTGTTTCAGGAATGGCTGGATGGTAGCATGAAGATTTATTGAAATATCATATTAAGCCCTTGGTTTTCTTGTGATAGGAAACAGATGAAAGGAAATAAGGTTTGCAAACTCGACTGCAGCACTGATTTATGTATAAACAGCTTCAAAATGTGTGAACAGAAATGTGTTTTCCTGTTATCCCCAGCTTAGGGCTCTGCATACCCTCCACTCCCGCAAGTGGAAGACCTGGGGGTGGCGGCTGTAAGGAGCAGAGCACGCTCCTGCTGCCTCTTGGACGCTGCTCTCCCTTCCCACGCCACAGCAGCGGCCCAGGAGGAGCTGCCTGAAGCTCCTCCGCTCATTACCCAGAGCGAGAGCACAGCAGCATGGGGAGGGCACAGGAGGAAAGGAAAAGAGCTGGGGGGACGCAAGGCCAGGTCTCGATGCACACGCTATACTCTGACACTGAAGCTATCTTCACGGGACAGGTTTTCAAAGCTTTCCCTTTTTTTAGCCCTTCCCTGAAGAGCAGATTCTTCTTCCACCCTGCATGGATGGGAAAGAATGAAGAAATAAGGTGAGTTCACACTGAATTCAGCCTGTTCTCCAAAGAGGTAGCAGGAGTTCATCTCTTGCCAGCTTGCAGACAGGCCCAACTACCTACTGAATCACATATAAGCCATGCATCCTAGTACTGTGTCAAAACATTCCCTTTCACTGCTTATTAAACACTGTTTTAATATCTCCTAGAATGCTAATTGTCAGCTTTCCAACCTTCACCTGCATCTTATCTTTATGTGCAACTCATTTCCAGCCATAGTCAATATTTTCCACTTTTTATTTTGCATAGATGGAGCTATCAACTCAAATTTAATACATTCAATATTTGGCAAAATTTTTAGTGATTTCTGGGCATTTCCTGGACAATTTCTTCTTAAAAAGTTTGCACTATAAAATTAGAAAATTAAGACTGAGAAAAGGATGAAAAACATGTCTGAGCAAAAATACCATCCACTTCAGCTTCACAGGTTTGAAGTTAGGAATCTGATCATGCCAAAATTGTCATCTCTGTCACTTCCCATACTCACTCCAAAGGAAGACACAGATCCCTAACAGCTCTACTGCTGTTTGAGGCTTTTCCCGTTTAGCCTTTTCTACATCATTATCATAAAGCCAGGACTGAAAGCAGGATAAGAAATCAGGTTATTTAACAGCAGGTGGATCTTTTTTTTTTTTTTTCCAGCACGTGATGGAGAGCAGTCCCAACGCACGGCTTTACTTGTGTCCTTGACAGCCTGGCATTAGACCCCTGACAGTGCTGCACAGCCCCCGACAAGGCTCAGAGGTGAGCCCGTCCCTCTGCGACCAGGAGGGGAGAAGCCACCCACCACAGTGGGGTCTTCGGGGGGGGGGTGCCAGGGCACTGGGGAAGGAAACTGTCCCAAGGACAAATCGGCTGGCAGGCAGAAATAAGGATGTGAGGCAGACGTGCAGTCTGGTGGAGAGAAACCTGGGAGCAGAGAAGAAACCAGGCACCAAGATCAAAATACACAGTTGGGGGGGCAGGGGGGAAGAGGAGCATGAGCAGGCACTGAAGCCATGGCACCGGAGGCAAAGCCACCCTATGGCTGGTAGGAAACTCACAAAAAGCACGAGAGCCAGACCTGAGGAGTGGTTTGAGACTCCAGCTGTGAACAAGGAGGACAGACCCAGATTATATTAAGGTTCTCCCTTGCCATATAATTAAAGTGATCTTTTGAATAGCTAGATAAGAATTTAGTGCATGTAGTAAAACTTAAATTCTACTATTTAAGTTACAACAGTAGTGTGTTAATTTATCTCCTGTTAGGACAGTTAAAACAATGACTAGTAGCTATAACCAGCGAGCTGAAATAGCCCATTTTACAGCCTGACTTACAGGTCATTGATGCTAATAGAAGCCTATTAGCTCCAGTGGGCATTGGATAAGACCGCAGTGGAAATAATAGAAACGGCACTGGGTGGAAGAAATACTGTAATGTGACAAATACTTGCATCATAGAATTTATCAGTTAAATCAGTTCTACATAGAGGATACCCGCTGAAAAAGAACTATACACATTATAAACCTTAGCCAACATTTAACAAGAAGCCCTTATTTATTTTTAATTAAAGCAGCAGCTGCAGGCACAACCATTACATTCCCCAGTATTTTACAACTACCACGTTATCAAGGGGAACTCCATGAAATACCCAAAGTGAGCTAGAAGTTATAGATAAAACAGGAGAAAGATAACTATTTCAATCAAAGTGATACTTGTACGAGAACTCGCTCAGTGGCACTGAGTCAGGCGCTCAGGAGATAAACCAAGATGCGGCTTGGGCTCTTCTTAGAGATGCTATTACCAATGCACATATGCTGATTTCAGCCTCTGCAGTGGAAGGAGGAGCACAAGGAAGCTGTGGCTTCCCTGAAAACATGAGACAGAAGGCAAAGCTGATAGTTATAAACACAGCAGGAAAAATCCTATCCCTTCCTTTTAATTTTTTTTTTTTTTAAATCACTACGCACGAGAAAGAAAATCACAGTAAAGGCACAGCAGGCACCGCTATTGAGTGCTAATCACAAGACAGAATTGTTTTGAGTTTGGAGATATAAAAAAGTTTAATTTTAGTCTACAAAGTTACTAGTTTTAAATATCCCTTAGTTTATCTGTCTGTTCCTTCTGTCTGCTCACTTCTGCAGAGGTTCTCAAGCCCAGCAGCCCTCAGACTTTTAGGTCTGTAACAATATGAAACTCTATACAAAGATCAATTAATTTGAGAGAGCTCTGTCTGCTTTTAAACTCAGATGTGAAACTATTGGTTTTCATAACGATGAAGACACGACCATTGGTTGTTTCCACACTTTCCTTCAGAAAAGTGTTCATTCAGCTAACTAGGAAGTTCAGAGAAACTGTAAAAAAACCACGCAGGGGATAATTTAAATGTACTTAAAAATTCAGGCAACTTCCATGAATCCTGACCTGGTTTTAAAATTTATTGCAAAAACTTCACCAGGAAAATTTTCTTTTGCCTGGAAGCACAGCTGCAGATGTTTTGCAGTCTGTGATAAGCAATGCTTTGGCTTAGGAGCTGGTGTGCTGACCTCCACACACTGGCGGTTTCAGCTCCACGAAGAGAGACAGGACTGGCCAATCTGACCCGTCTCTATCCAGGGGAAACGCACGTCTCCAACATAATCCGTGACTTCTAATGCACAGGACTACAGTTAGTAATTCTTAATAACTTGCCGTGTTCCTCCAGGACTGTCCAGTGAGCTGATTTTGCAATGAGAGTCTGGGAGTATTAGACAGGAGTTCATAAACAGCGTCTCCTGATTGCGACCGCGGTCTAGAGTGATGATCCCTGAGCCACCCCGTAGCATGAAGATGCTGCTCATGAGACCTGCGGTTGTTCCCGACGCCCACAGAGCCGCCGGCCCCCGCGGTCCGTGCAGGGACCAAAGCACGGTGCCGCCTGCGGTGCACGCTCCCCTCCAATGCTCGCTGCAGAACCGAGGCCTGAACGCACGGTTCAATCAGACAGAGGAACTGAATTCACAGCGATATCAAATATCCACATACACTTGCACAGAGGGAGAGACAGCTAGCAATGCTTCCGAGCAGTGCAGGGGTATTTAAATGTACTGGACGACAACAAAAACAGTAACTGTGGGGCTCTTATGAAGTAAATGAGAGAGCCAGACACATCCTCTAAGCTCATCTTTAAGCACCACTAATGTGTGCTTATTAACAACCCTAGCAAGCCAAATTCCCTGACAAAGTATACTTTTCTTGCAGGGATAAATCACTTTCTAGCTGGGACAAGCAGGTATGAGCCATGCAAGCTATTGCAACACTTCTCTCTCTGGTGTTTTCCTTTGGCCTACGCTTTTGTGGAATGAACTTAAATGTGATAAATGATAAGGGTGAAATTCTTGACTGGGAATTCAGATTATCATATTGATTAGCTTTGCCACATACAAAGTGGAAAATATTCACAAAATTGACGGGCTTTAAAGAATAAAAGTTGCCACCTTGTACACGCAGAATAACAACACAGGATAGAGCTAATCAACAGGCAAACGACTTTCTTCTGAACCAAGAAATACACGCACCCCCGAAAAATCACATCCTCAAATTCTTTCACTGTAATATTTTGAGTATTGACCCGTTTCCTGCCTGAAACATGCCCTCGAACCTCATAGACAGAAAGTCAATTCTGCCGATTTCATGTTCTGAAACAGGAGCACATTTGTTAGGGACAAACTTGATTAGAAAAGTATCTCCTGGCAACCTGGGGAGCGGGAGGTGCATATCCAGGCACAGAAAATGAGGGATGATTCAAAATGGCCAAATATTTTCTAGATTTAAAAAACATACATTAACTTGCAGAACACAACTGAAAACTGGCGTCTAAACAGCTCACTGAGGTTTTGTTTCTCTTTCCGAGTTATATTCAGCACTCAACCTACGCACAGTCATTTAGAGCAGTGGTTAGGAAAGCACCAGAGCCTCCCCAAGCGCTATAGGCTCCACAAGCTTTTTCACAATCCCTGTTTTATCAACCTCTCAAGTACTGCTGGAGAAGTCTTGCAGAACAAGCACATCCTCGGAGCACAGGAGCAGAGCCTTTGAGTCCAAAGAGTGAAGCAGGTCCTGCTGTCAAGGACTTGTCTCTGAGATGTCGTACTGCCAATGCTTTCACCGAAGACCAGGAAATGTTAGCACAAAGCCTCAGCTGACATACGCTAAATGAACTGGGAGCAAAGGAGAATTCAAAACCACTCAAAATAAGGAGACTTTTATCCGCATGAATCCGCGTCTCTCCTCCCTCCAGCTCTGCCACCGTCTCACGTGGCACTCCTTCACTCAGCTCCAGGCTCTCCACGCCACACCACACCAAAGTGTTTTGGATGGTCAAGCCAAGCACACCGTCGTCCATTTTTAAGAATCACCCTTCTTGAAGTTCTAACACAGAAAACACCTCTGTTTGGAGAACTCAGGAAAACTACTTAAATCCTTTCCCTTTCTAGTAGGTGCTCTCATCATAGTGTGACAGTGGGGAAGAAAAATGAATGTCTTTCCCAGAGCTGTGCCTTGCAGCAATGAAATATGCAAAGCTGCAAAAGAAAGACAAGCCTTTTTTTGGAGGCTATCAGATGCGGCATCCTAGCAGTGCCCAGCCAGCTCACAAAAAAACACAATGCCAAGGAGAATAAAATTTCTGCTCCAGAATGAAAGCAACAAACCCAGAATTGTGCATTTCCACTTTTAAGTAGGGATGTGGCATCTCTACTTCTCCACTTTCAAGCTTTTTTCCTAACCCCTCCAGTAAGCCTACACACATCCCGCAGCAAGTCTGAGGACAGATACAAAAGACTAGATGGTTTTTAAAAGTATCAGAATTAGGAAAGCAAAACCCACAAAATGTGGTTTTACGGGCTCTCCAGACACGTTTCTCTCTTCTTCTTGCACTTCTAGTTGGAAAGACATCTTTCTGTAGCGTGAACTTCTGCAGATCCCCCAAGGTTCGGAGATTCGGCAGCCAGCCGTGGGACAGCGGCACTGCGCGCGGAGCTGCACCCCGCGCAGAACTGCGCAACTTCCAAGGGACGCTTCCACGCTATGTCAGACGGCTCCTGAACAACCGCACATCAGTGCCTCGCAAGCAAAATTTTTAGCTGAACGGATTAAATACAAATGGGAATTGTACTTACTGCATCTCTCAAATTCAACCTCCAACCATTTTAGTTGCTAAACTAAACTGTACAAAACTTTGGAGAAAGAAAAGAGCAAATATATATAATGTTTACATGATATTGAACTGCTGTAATACACACAGCACGTTAAATTTGACATCCTGGGAAACGGAAAACCTATACTCAGGTGTGCATAACAACAAATTGATGAAAAACTTAATTCATTAAATTTATATCTTTAGCCATGTTGGAATATAAGAAGTTATACTTCAAACCAGACAGGATTTTAAGACCAAATATCTTTTCTGTGTCTCCAACTAAGACAGTTGCTTTATTTACTTTTCACCCTGTTGATTCATTTTTAAGAAATATGATAGGTATATTTGGAGGAAAAGGATTTTTTGTTTCTAGTATAATAAAAAAAGATGTTTCCAGCTTTCACAGGCTTGGGACATGGGAGGCAGCAGTATAAGTGATGGATTAGTGAGCAGAGTGCAGCAGAAGTGGTCAAACTTAGGTGTTCAAGACAATTTATCACAGAACTTTCACAGCTCTACAACACATCCCTCACACAGCCTTCACAACTGCACTTACTTTTTCAGTGTGTTTCACTGCAGCCATCACCTCTTTTAAGAAACAAAAAGCTCCTTAAATTACTTTTTCTTTCTTGGCTTCTCTTGGTTCTTGCTCACCCAAGCCTGCCTGCAGCAGGAGACCTTCCTGCAAGCCGCTCGGATTTGAAATTGAGCATAACGCTTTCACCCATCCCTAGGCAGAATGGATTTTTCATGTGTCTCCAAGATTGGTCACAGCTAATAAAAAAACCGTAGTTAAGCTGGGCCAAATTTAGTCCATAGTCATTTGGAGAATTTACCTTGATATACTTTTCAAGAGATTGATTTTTCAGAGGATGGACGCATAGCAGCCCATTGAAAGTCTATCATGATACTCATCTATAATCACTAATCTCAGCCTAGGGACAGAGACAGACCATTATAATTTGGTATGCACGGGTATGAAAGACAGGTTTTTGCTTGTAGTGCCGGAGGAAAAGCAGAGGAAAAAGCCTTCACAGACAGATATTTTCTGAAGTCCTAGCTGCTGCGCAGATAGGGATGTCACAGGTGTCATTTTGTAATGAGAAAGACTGTGCGATTATGCTTACACATAGCTTAGCACATGTAATGGCTAGGCAATACGTGGAAAGAAACAGCATTTAAGGGAATAATAGGCTGAAAGTAAGCTGTACTCTAATGTCAAGCACAGAGATCTCTCTGCAGATTTCTTGTGGGAGAATTACACTAAATCCTAGTATTGACGTAAGGTTAAAAGATATTCTAAATCAATTGACATTTAAATGCAAAAAACCTTGTTAACCCTCACATATGGGTCTTTAACTTTAAAAAGCTACCTCAATTTGATACAAGGAAAAAGATATTTAGTATAATCAGGAGTTTTGAGGATGCTAAGATACAGCCAGATAGTGTATTTTCATTTTAAATAGTACAGGCTAGAACCCCAACTTTCATAAACCAACTGTTGATTTCCCCCCCAGGGAACAGCAGCCTGCCTGTGTTTCTTGCTCATCCAGAAGAAGCTGGAAGGACTCAAAGGAGAAATTACTTTTACAGTGTCACCCCAGTTCTCCTTATTTCTAAGGGCCCCTAGCTATTTTCCTTGCCCAGGTTGTGTTTGAGAGCTGCAGCATACCCCTACATTATCTGCTGCTTCACGTGGTGTTTACCCTTTCAGCCTCTGCAGAGACTTTAAATTATTTCCTGTTTCTTCAATCTGGGATGTGGTCACCCGGCTGTCTCTGATGCTTCCACTCCAGTAAATACCATTATGGTTTAATGACCCTCTATTATCCCTCTCCTGAGAGCAGATAGTGAGTACATGCACACAGAGACAGCTAAAGATACACAACTTCATCAAATCTCCTCAAATCCATAATTTATACACGGGGAAGTTCACCAGCCATCTAACCTGATTAGGTTCTCATGCCCCACTTACAAAAGTTACAGAGATACTTCTGGAATTATTTATAAAATCAGTGAGAGGTGAACCCAGTATCTAAGGTATAAGAGAAGTTGTCTTTGAAACTGGTGCCCATTTACTGAAGTTTCAGCTGCATAAAACCTCAGAGCTGTGCCTAATGCCTTTCCATGGGAGAGCTAACACGGTGTGGAGCCTTTTGCTCTGTAACACAAATTTATTAATTTTTTCTAAGTTCAGTTTTGAAAAAAAAAGTCAAATAATCTTTATTAGAAACTGATCCTTCATTTTGAGGAAGATTGGCCCAAATGTTGAACTTCACAGTTTAAGGGCTGTAACAAATAAACTCAGCATCATGAAAGTGTCATGACAATTACGCAAGCCATGTCTCCTGTCTTTTCAGCTAAGAATAGAAGCTTTGTGCGTACATCAGTGCATTTGTTAAGAAGATAAATGACGCCGCACGTTTAAATGTACACACTACACTTGCAATATGTTTTTGAAACCAATACTGCCTGAATTCCACAGTTCACAGCAATTTTGATTTTTTTTAGCATACCGAAAAATATTAGCGTAGCCTAATATAGAATGCTTTATAGTTTGACTTTTATTTGTGCCATACTCTTCCTAAAGACAACACCTTGCACAAATGAGAAAGCCCTGCAATATTTGCAGCATTACTGCAGGGCAACATTGCTGATTTGGCACAACTCTGCAACTATCCTGTCGTCTTCCCTCCAATGCCATTTCTCTCCGCTGGTGAACGAACACTCCCAGACAGTTGTGGGACAACTGATCGCTTTTTATTAACTGCAGCTGCTTAGTTTTACTTGGGCAAAGCATTCAGGAAACTGTAGATTTTATCTAGTAGGACACCAGCTCTATCCTGTGGACAACTTACAAGTTGGCAATATCAGATAGTCTTGAGTCTATGTTCCTGATGAAAATTCTAGGCTGGTACTTTAGTTTTATCACACATTTCACAGAGTAATCCATAAAGATGAAAACTGCAGAAAACCGAAGTAATTTTATAACATCTGTTATCACAAATGCAACATGACACATCCACTCAAATGTGTTTGTTGAGTAGTATCTCATATAGTTTCGTTACTGTTAATATCAATTTGCTTTTCCCCTTGCTTGTATGATTTTAGCTATAATATATGGTGTTTGTTTTGAGGTTTTTGGTACTCCATAAGCTTGGCAGACCAGATGTTTCCTTTTGAAAAAGGTTAAAAAAACAACAGAATAGGTTCCCCTACAGGGAACAGGGCAAAGAAGGTGCCTGTCCAGCATCTCTTGGGCATTGCACCTTCCCTTTGCAATAAACACATCAAGAGCCAAGGCAAAAAACTGAACACTGCAACACACCTGAATTTCCAGAAGAGCTGAAAGGGAATGGTTTTCTCATTACTATGACTAATTAGTAACCTTGCTTAGTATGAATCTTGCATTCAGCAGCCAAACACATTTTACTAACTGCCTGCAACTCTTAGACACGTTACTCGGGCTCTTGATTCTTCAGCTAGGAGACTGAAACACTAAACACATTTGCCCATATCTGTGTAGTCATCACTCACGCACACAAATGTCCTTGTCTATTAGAAGGACTCTACACTTCCCTCATACTCATCAGGACAAGTTGCCATGCTTTGACTGTGTAACTTGGCCTACATAATTTCTTCTCACTTTCTGACATCTACCAAGCAAACGCCTGCACAGAAAAGAGCAAAGATCCTGCATTTCAACAGCCAAATCCTAGTAACCTCTAGGGTGAATATTACCACTTACTACAAAACTACAGGGTCTGCTTTTTATTATATTCTTTAGCTTATGCAGATATTCTTTTAACATGTTTAGGCATCAGAAAGTACCTAAAGGCAATTACCTTTTAAACATCTCTTCTCACTATAAACTATTCAAGTTTCATAATCATTTATACAGTAACTTACCGATGCGTGCGACAGCTGTTCCCAAGTTCCTCCCAGTGGTCTTATACTTGATATTTTTCCACGTACAACACATCCACTCTCCTCAGTGTGAAGCTGTTTCTCTGCGTTTCATTTGACCACAGTCCTCTTAGACGTCTATTGCCTTATTTACATTTTCTTTGCAGAGCAGATGAATTTCTATCCCCTGATACAGGGTTTCCTTCTGGAAAGTCTTAAATTTGTCATCTTTAGTCCATTTGCCAACTGCCTGGGATAATCAGCTTCTGTAAATTCTGCCATCTCCTTTAAAATCTACACCACTGCATTTTATATCTTGCCATAAGATATACTTTATTTCTTTGGTATCCTTCTGATGCTTTCCTCTAACATTAAATCACTGGTTTTCCTTACTCAAATCCAGGCTGATACGGGTGCAGCCCTTTGCTTTATGAGCAAAACTACTTTATAGGTTCCTTGAGAATATGTACCTTTTAATTGTCATAAAACAGATCTCTAACAAAGGCTTTCTGTGCAATAAATACAGGCAGGTCTTACCTGTGATTTATAACTTGCCTCCTACCGTACAATAAAACTGTCTGGTGCACCACTGGAACTATTAACTAAGCAGTATTGAGCCAAACATTCAAAAATCTTCTGATTCATTGGTTCGAGGCCAAATGTAGGATGTTGCTGAAGTCAATACATAAAATTGCAGCTAAGGAATTAACAGCTTAAAGAAATCAAAGATCCCTGTCATTGCTATACTCTGCATAACAGAGCCTGGGTAGCTGGAAGTATACGTTGCTTTAAAATGGATGTACATTTTTGAGATGGAAAGAATGCAGTAAAAAAGGGCAGATCTTGCATCAGTGCCTTCTCTTAATTAGCTGTGACTCGTTCAGCTAGGCTATTGATACCTTAAAACCCAAAAGCAATAAGATTTTCATTGAGCTTATAAAAAAAATTAACTATTTCATGGTTCAATATACTATACCATATAAGTTTAATCAGAAATGACATTACCAAAACTAAAGCAGAGAAAATCTGAAATGGTATCTATTGCTCTCAGCACTGAAGGGATTCAAATTATGCGCAATAAAGCATTTAAAGCGTATAGAAAACACTGTTATGTTCCTCAGCAGCTCAAGAATACCAGGGATTACTTTATGCAATCTTTAAGGAAACCTTTCATCGAATAATTTTTACAGCATACTTTTGAATGTAAAGCAGATAATTTTACATTTTATTCCACCTGCTGGCTGCTCCTATCCAAACCTCTCTCCTTTCAACTGCTACGCCTGTAAAAGAGGAGGAGTGCAGCACCAGGAACCACACAACAGGTGCCCTGTGAGACGCGCGATCGGCTGCCCAAGGACCATCTCCGAGCTTCCCGTAATAAATGCTGGAGCATTCACCGCCCTTCGAGCCTGGAAGTGCTCGTCCCAGCTTTGGGCAGGAGCCACGTGCTTACCCGACACCCGGCATGTTCCCATGCTTTTCCTAACTTGATATATCGCTCTTTTTAAGATCAGTCAAGCCACCCCTTCGCTTGATCGTGCCGTGCTGATAGCGGATGCGCTGCTGTTGCTCGGCAGTGTGGCTCTCACCGATTTCCTCTCCAAATTCCCCGTTTTCGCTCTTGCACGTTTCTAAGCCATTGCAGATCCAACGCAACCCCTTTGCTTTCGAATGCCCTGGTACATGGTGGTTTGCTAGGAACTGCGCTGTTAGCTACCACGCACCCAGTATGGGGAACGTTTTCTAATAATTCAACTTTTGCTTTCGATAAAGCTGGACTGTGTTTTGCAAGGGGATCGCAACTGCTTTCTTCATCAAGGTTTTCAGACATGTTTCAGATATTTCCTCCATAAATAACAGCACAACCAGAAATGCAAATGTTTTTTATGCAAACCAGAAATGGAGGAGATTACCCCATGGCTCATTCTAGCATGAAAATCAACTTGATTTCTCTGTTTAAAGTAAAAGCAAGGTAAGCGACAGGCATAAAAATATTAATCAGATAATTCACACTGCAGTGGTAAAAGTTTTGCTTAATTGTGCTAGGAAAGTTTGGCAATGGGGTCAAGTTTCAGCAACAAAATAAACTCTTAATGTAGAAGCTTTGATCTTGTAAAATCAAGGCCTCAGTGTGGGTTTGCTTATCTATGCTTTTAAAGAAAAATGTATATATTTGCAGAAGTCTGACATGTTACTAAGTACACTGGGTTTTGCTAATGCGATGCATGCTAAAGCAGTACCCCATTCTTTCCTGCATCTGTTTATAATCATTCTAGAAATGCTGAAATTACAACATTCCTAAGAAAATAACTTATCATCATAATATTCACATCAGCCCTTTCACTGGTGCTCATTGGGGATGTCTTTTATTCTGAAATGAGGGCAAGTTCTTCTTTTAATTAGGAAAAAAATGCTGAAAACAACAAACCTTAAACATACTCATTGCACATGCTTAATTCAGACTTACTGTTTTCCATGAAAGCAGAAAGCTTCATAGTAAAACCCCAGCGTACCTTTGCAGGGTAGGATGCCAGTTTCCTCGGGTACGTACCTAAGACTGCACTGCTACTTCACTACCTCTGCTTGCTATATGTTATATTTTCCTTATTCTACCCCCTTGGACTCCTTGGAATATCTGTAGCACACAGGTAACCAGATACTGCTGCTCTTTTCTTCCTGTGTGGTTCTCCTCAGCCAAATCTAATGAGAATACACTCTGTCCTTACTAGCGAGACATTTCCATACTTCACAACCTGTGGTCTTCTCCGCTTTGAGACTTACTGCCTATTCGGGAGAAGACAGACTTATCTGCTCGTTTTTATGTACCTTCTGCACTGCAGAATTTCATGCAACTTGTGCAACGACTCTGGCCCTCAAATAAGACCAATTCAGCGTGGCTTCAAAGCACTCCGAGGCCTTGAGCTTTAGCCAGAAGAAAACAAAGTCCAGAGAGAGAGCATTTAAAGCAGCGCGTTGCAAAGCATATGAAACTGCAGAGTGATATTTACTAACATCACGCAACGCCCCCGAAAATCTATACACCTGGATACGTGCTGTTATCAATCTTAAATGTCACTACCACCACTTAGAAATTGCATGGCCTTGCAAAACGCACAGCAGTACCCAAATGTAAGGTTAGTTTTAGAGGTACTGACTCACGCTCTTGGCCAGACGGGGTTCAGGAGGCTGAACTAGGCATCAGTGCACGTATCAAGTAGGCGGAGGAGAACGGTCCAGCTCTCAGCCATCGATGGGTACTGCAAAAGCGCAATGACAACTCTTTCTGTAAGCGCAGCATTAGCTTAATGCGTCTTTGTGAGTAATTTAAGTTGCTCAGAGTATACTTAAAGTTTCATGCTGTATTTTATTAAGTACAGGGTTATCTAGGCACCTGGAGTATTTGTAAGATAAAAGCCAATACTTCAAGTTTCAGCCATTTATCATGCAACTCTAATTTGTGCTTTCATAACACTCCAAGAAACCAAAGTGAAAAGTCTTCCTGGGCAAAGCATATACTTCTCTTAACTCGCTTCTCAGCGTTTAAATGAAACAAATCAGTATTGCTGACATTCTATCAACAAAGCCACAAACAACCCCAAAAGTTTTAAAGCCTAGCAAAAGGCATCACCCACTGCACTTCCCCACCCCTCCACCCCGATGGCTCCAGTGAACAGCTGCTCTGTCGACAAGCAATTTCTATATTCTAGCGGAGAATGCAACAGCCAGAAAAATTGTACTTATGCTAAATAATTTGTCCTACTTTTGTCCCTGATATACCTGGCTGAACTGTTCATGCTTGCTCATAAAGAGCTTTATTGATGCTTGGCTCTGAGATGACGCAGTGCTATCCTACGCAACAAGATCTTTAACTTTTGCAGAAGGCAATAGGGCTAAAGGACGGCTGATTTGCTTAAATGAATCAATTACGTACCTCTGAAAGGAAAGCCAAAGGAACTGTCGAGCTCTGAGCAGACGAGTCTTTCTCAGCAGCTTGATTCAGCGAAGAAAAGCAAAAGCAGCTGGCAGAGCCCCGGCCACAGGCAGACGTGGAAGGAAAACCGGTCCTTGCAGCGCTGTGCAGCGAACTGGCCCAGTTTTGCTTTACACGTTACGGTGAACCAGCCAGCAGACCCGCTCCCTGCAAGTCCCCACGGCCGTGTCCTCACCCGGGACAGACGGGGAACCTGCCTCGATGCTCTGCCCTCCGCCGTGAGCAGCCGCATCCCGGCGGCACCCGGGGGGGGAGCAGCACCCAGCCCTCCCCGGGCACCCCAGCACCCTTCCCCGCCAAGGAGAGCCATCCTGCCCGCTCACCTACTGCTCTGAACCTCTTAAACATCAGGGTAAAACACGCAAAACAAAACAGATACTTGCTCGCAGGTTTCAGCGTGGGCTATAATCCTATCACCACTGAAAGATGATTATAGAAATCCCTGTAATTAAACTGGATGCCGCGTGTCGGCAGCACGCTGGGTGGGTAGGCTGACGAGCCTGTGCCAGCTCTGCAGCCCCCTTTAACTGTGCACGGGACTGCACCCACCAAAGCATCACCTCGCTTCCCTCTCCGCAAACCTTTACTTTCCTTGCAGGTTTAATTGTTGGGGAGCAGACTCTTCTTGAAGTCTCCCCTTCAAGGACACCAATAAAAAATACCTTCATACATCATTATGTTTTTTCAGTTGGTTTTGGTTTTTTTTTTATTGCAGTGAGGGCAGCTATATAGATATATCTGTCTTCTACATATACTGCAGGTTTATTGTTTTACACATTTTATTTAAGCATCAAATCCACTAGTGCATAAGGTCAACATAACACATATTAAATTGCTACATTTATTTTTAAGTAAACAGATTCTTTCCCCACGGTCCTTTTGAATCAGTAAAGACCGCAGTTAAACCTTCTCAACACAGCCCCAGGAACAAAAGGCTGTACTGCAATTATAACAACTGAATTTACACACTTGTGGATCTACATAAACATGTACATCAAACAGATGGGGAGAAATAGCTCAGGAAAAGACAGGATGCAGATTCGCTAAAGGAAGTATCTGGAGGACACCTGCAGTACTCTTATCCCCAACCCAGAGGACGCCCAGACGGCACCACCACTCCCGGGTTGCCAGTGGAACCGGGGACCACCAGTGTTTTAAGGAGACCGCTTCCAGGGCTTCAACAAAAGCAGTATTTACTTTATGCAATATATACTGGAGTAAATCAAAGCCATTCACTTGAGATACAGGAGAGGACTGGGACTAAGCTCGTCAAAAGTGATGGACGAATGGATCAACATCTAGCTTCCATACAATCCATACAGTATTCGCATCATGTCGCCTGGGATTACTGCATACCAATGTTTTTGTAACTGAGAGTAGAATACATGTTTCAATGTTGTTTGCGTGTCAATTATATATTTCTGCATTCACTGATTATAAAATAAAAATTATTCCATTTTTTCATATAATATTCTGAAACTGCAGCTTTTGATAAGGTAACCATGCTTTTATTATAGCTTTATGTAAATTGCCATAGATCCAGTGAATTCAATTAACTGAACTGAATTCCAATTTGCAGAGTAGCCTGGTCCAGTAATTCAAAACCTGCATTTCTTGAACATTCTTTAATTGACCAGTGCTTACTAATCTGTCATTTCTATTTTTACTATTGTTACATAGCTGTCAGCATACATATTTCATAGAAACTGTGAGATGCCCACAAAAACAGGTTAATTAAGGAGTTCTCGTCCATCCCAGTCATATTAACAAGCAGACCCCGTGAACAAACAAAAAGTGAAGCAAATGAAAATATCCTGAAGTATTTATTCAGTAATAAAATGGAAATAAAGACTTTAATTGCCTTTCAGTTCTCTTCAGTCTTCATTTCCTTAGCAATTATATAGATTCATTTTTTTATTGTTCTTTGGGCTGGATTCACTGTGGTGCTCTGTGACTCGTATTTGTTTCTAAATGGCGGTGGTAATTAGTAAACACAACTCCTTCTAGTTCTCTTTATCCCTGTTGGGGTGCATTCCCTTGGAGACAGACTATGAAAGACAGGAAGACTTGTAACTTTAAATTGTACGATGTCTCAATGATTTCTTTAAAGTAGGATTCATTGCAATAAAGTAAACACAACATTGCCGAAAAGAAAGCACATACTCATTATTAAACCCCTCCATACGTGTAAGAAAGACCAACAAAACAGGAACTGATGGATCCTGTGTAAGAGTACAGTACCAGAAGAGGAAAATAGACAGAAAAAACTACATTAAGTGATTCAAAAGAAAGCATTGAAATCTGATTAATAAACCACAGCAATCTCGCCTAAAAATGTTTTAAATCCCTTCTTTCATAAGACTGTCTAAAGCAATGGATGTTTCCGCTACTAGAGCTTTGTGGTGGGGCTTAGGGAGATTGAAGAGAAGAAAGGAGCTACTTATTTTAACGGAAGCACAACAACAAAACTTGGACAACTCTCCCAGGTGCTGCAGGGGTTGCAAGCCCCTTGCCCGAGATGCTTCTTTCTCCCAGCAGCGTTAGCCTCTCATCTAACCCTGGATGTGCTCACTCCCACAGCCGTTTGATAAAGCAAAAGTAATTCCTTTCCTAAAGGTGGAGCCCTCCCCTAAAAGAAACTTTACACCTAGCAAACATATGCCTCTTTGCTAAAACTCTCTCCTCCCGTTACTGAAGTTTGTTTCACATTTTCCAGAAGTTTTGTCTTTCTGATGAAGGACAGATTCTTCTGCTGGGAGTAAATCAGCTTTGCAGTGTCATTTTTGTCTGTGGAATTTGTGTGAAGGAGCCTACACTCTTGCACAATTATCTGCTTTTACAGTGATAAAAATTAAACAAAAATAATTGAAGAATCCAGGTGAGGAAAAAACCAACCCTGTGATTAATAAACTACCAAGCGTCAGGATCTGTGGTTCTGTTTCTCAGTCTCTTTTAAGTGGCTTAACATCCCACACGTACCACCCTGGGTCCACAGAAAACTTTTGCACAAAAGATCTAGGCCACTCTTTGGAGAGAAAATAACTCAGTTTTGCAATGACAAGCTCCTGTACCCCTTGGACACCAGCTAAGCATCCTCAACCAAAAGGAGGGGAGAAGGCTGGAAGGGCAGACAGCCCACGCTGCCGGACCCGCCTGGGACACCGGGAACACACTGCACTGCCAGGCAGATCCCCCCCCGCCCCCATCCTGCCCACCATCCCCAACTTCTTACCACTTTCTAACCAGAACAAGTGCTACAGTGGGAGGGATTATCCCTGTTCCACCACGCAGAGATGCCCCAGATCGCTCTGACCTGCAAGCGCTCGTTAACCCAGGCAGAAGTGCACGCTGCTGCGGTTCAGACCTGAGATCGCTCCTTTGGGATTCACCTCGGCACGCCTAAAGCATTTCTATAGAACAGCAAGCTTTGTGCTGAAAATCCTTCAAAAAATTAAAGTGGTTTGGTTTTTTTTTTAATGTATTCTTTTATTTTTTTCATATATCCCACCCCAGGGAATCACTGTACTGTCAGAGGTGATGGCTCACCGCATCCTGGTCCGTCCTGTAAAAAATGGGAAGGTGAAGTTGTAGAGCATGCAAAACAGAGGATGAGGTGGTTACAGGAGACAGAGCAACACTCTCTTTTTATGGCAATGTTAGATTTAAAATAAGATTTAGAAAGCAAAAGGAGACAGAAGGGGTTTGGACTATACTATGATAAACTTCCTCCCTTGATCGTATACATCCACTGCATATCACTTCAGCTTAGTGATGGCAAGGATGCTGAATAAAGAACGCAATTCAAGTGCCAGATTACTTTCCAGAATGTTTTTTTTGTTGTTGTATATGCCATTAAGGAATTACTTGCTAGGAGCAACCTATACAGGAAAACATTCAAACTACATTCCTTACTCTTATGATTCAGCCAAGTTGTTTCCAGTAAATAAGAGAAGTCAAGAATAACTTTAATTACTCAGCTTCAGCAATTTCTCCCATAAAAGATGAGAGCTATCAACTAAAAGTATATACTGTATGAGTTTCAAAAAAAAAAAAAATTCATACTGGAAGATTCACAAAAAAGCACTTACATTTAGAAAAAGAAGGAAAATTACCCTATGTGTTATTTTAGACTATATAAAGATGACGGTCATGAAAGGGTAGATTTATTCTCTCTTACATCTTTGATGACTTACCAAATGGATCACAGTCATCAAAGACAGAATAGTGATGCTTGGTAAAGCTCATTCCTTTAATGCTACCCATATTTTTCTTCCATTAAGACTTGAACAAATAACATTTCCAAGATTATCAGAAAATATTGAACTGTTAAGATAACTGGTTCATCATTCCACCAAAACAAAAAGTGTATTTTTTCAATCTGCAAATGTTTCATTTCATAACAGAAAAATAATTTGTAAAAAGACAAAGCTGCATGCCAAACAAAAAGGTAATGCAAGTCAGCAAGTCTCAATATGGCAACACTAAGATGAATGGTTTGTCCCTTTTGTATTATTTATTGTGCCTTTATATCTACGAATTCCAAACTATCTATTACCAGAGATGGTGCCCACACTCAATTTATATAATATTGTGACAGTCAGTTGTTTCCATCATTCCTAAAAGCCACTTCAACTGAAGCTGATGTTAATGCACTAATATCAAAGTTAGGATTTATGCTACCTCCCACATACGCTGTAATTGCGTATGAAAGGGAAGCCGCTATACTATGGAATATACTTTTGCTCACTTTTTCAAGCAAACAAGACCTTGAATTGCTAATTGTTAAGACTCTGCATTTTAGATAATTGCTGATTACGGTATTTGAAGTGTAAGCGATTGTTAAATGTGCTGTTTGGCTAATGCCCAGAAAGCCAACGTGATATCATGGATAATTATAGACAGTTTAATTGCCTCGGGTCTTTTAATTGGCAGAGTACACGGATGATGAGAGATGAGATGAAACTGAAAGGTCCGCTGAGCCAAGGAGGTCTCCAGAACTGCATGCCATGAGCTGACCCTCTGTATTTCGGGTTCATTCTTTAGGGACCAAAGTAGGATGAAAGGAGACGACATCATTTTAGAAAGAAAGACCTAACCTGTCCTACCTCTACAGCTAGCTTTTCCTTGGGAGAAATTCCTCTGCTTGTCTGCCAAAAGCTGCCTCTTATATTCTTTTCAGCCCTGTATGTTATGCAGACATGAATTCCTGCAGAGACATTGTCACTGCATCTTGTATTACCCCGTCTGTCTTCTGGTGAGCTTGCTCGTTTCACCTGGTAGGAAAGGTTCCCAACAAGTACGGCTTTGAGTCACGGCAGGAGTTAGATGTGGAAAAGCAAGAACCTGCAGACTATTCATGCCTGCAAATTTTCCTAGATGGCAGTGAGTTTTTAATAAGAATTACAGAATTTGGCTCATAAAAAGTAAGTCCAGCCAGCAGATGGAGCGAAGTAGCCTTTGTGATTTGGGTAACTCTGTTCCAGTACTCATGACAATTAATGAATCTCCCATCCCCCAAAGTTATTAGAGAAATTTAAAGCTCATGAAGTAAGTCAGATTGGCAGATGTGAAAATATGAGTCCTCCTTTTACCCACAGAGACGAAACTGCGCAAAAATCCCTCATACTGGGTTGCACATCTCTCATTTTGGAGTTTTTCTCTCCAATGGCTAAAGGGTGGCACTTTCAAAATACCATTCTGCTAATAAAATATATCGCTGGACTTCCTGCGCAATGGCCTTTAGTCAGTCACAGCAGAAGCTTCGCACCAAAGTAATTGGAAGCACATCAGTTTCTCAGGCACGAGAGCTGGTGCATGTGTCTCCACTCGACTACGTGGTAATGGATCATTTTAAACATTTTATTTCTTGTGTTGTTTAAAAAAATACCAGCTCATTACCTCAATTTATAAATATCTGCCCAGGATCCATTTCAGTTTGCCATCGATCGCAATAGACACGTATATAAAAAAAAAATCACGGCGCTAATTTGCACTGTCCTACATTGAGACTTATAACGAAGGAACACGTTCAGGGTAGATGAAAACGTTACCAACTGCATGAGGGTATTTTATGTAAGCTTTACACTGTGATAAGTGGCCACACAAAAACAATACAGAGGATCAGCAGGTCAGCAGTCTCTTGTAGGTATGGTAATCTACTGCTCTTAATCCTCAGAAAAGCGTATGGAGGCACTGGAGACCTCCATGCAGCTGTAACGGGCAAGAGCCATGTGAGGGGAGAGCAGGACCCCAAAACAAAAAGTATGCAAAAGGTATACGAACCAAACACAAAGTGTGTTGAAGCGATGCCCGCAAACACAAGCAATGAGCCGCAGCAGCACCTGCACGACAGCGAGGTACGGGATTGCAGATGCAGGAGGAGACGCACCCAGGAGGGACGGGACTGCCCGAAGCAGCGAAGGGGACTGTTCTAGAGAGCCAGAGGTGATGGGCCCAAGGGTCTTGCCTGAAACCTGAACCAGAGAGGAGACTGCTGGTAAATCCTAAAAAGGAAAACCTGGCCTCTGTTTCTGCTTCAGGTTTTGACAAAACACGGATGGACGCTAATTACGGCAGCCAGTCTATCGGCACAAACTTTCAGCTGTGCTTTCCACTGACGTTTCAGCCACGCGAATGCTGGCAGACATCAGAAACGTTTAGTTTTTAAAACTGCAAAGTGGTATTTTTATTTAAGGAATAACTGGTTGAATTGTGCGATCCCTGACAGCGTTACAAAGATGACATTGTTGCTCAGAATGAGCCCATTTGTAAGATCTTCCGCTTGCTACTGTCATTTCACGTTTTGCAGTATTTTCGCTATAACATCCTTGTATTCGTTTCATTATAGAAGATGTTTTCAGGAAGATAATAAAACATGTTGCAGGTTTGGGTCCTAAAGTAATCTAATCTGTCTCTTTAAGAGGTTAGATCTCCCTGTGACTTTTTTTCTACTTTTGAAAAACTGATTTATCCGCCTTCTCAGAATACTACCAGATTTAATTCCAGCATCTGTAAATTTAAGATCTTTAAGTATTTTAAGTCCCCTCAGAGAACTGTAACTGTAAGTTTGTGCTACCTAAAGCATCTACCAAAAAAAATCCCTCACTAGGACATTAATGATTGTAGACCTGTGTTATACATAACTGGTTTAAACGCTGCCAAAAAACTGCAAGAATTTTCTATAACTGCCTCTAAACTCCTTTGCAGCTTTGTCAGGAGGCCTGTAAATGGCCACAAATATGTTTTTTTGTTTTGTTTATTCCTTATTTACCTGGGATTCAGCAATGCCCTTCCTATGCGTGCACTCTGGGAAGCGTTTCCCATGCCAGGGCAGCGGGAGCGCAATGTCACTGCTTCCTCTGAGCTGTGAGACGGCATCGACACAGCGAAGCAAACGACACTAATAAATTCACATATACACCCTGCAGTACGCGTACCCAGCAGTATGCACGCAAAAAGACAACCTAAATAAACCCTAATTTGGGGTTTGGTGTAATTTGTAAATCTGTGTTCTTCTCACATGAAATAGTGTCCAGCACTTCAGATCTCTGGCTGAACAGTGCTGGTTTTAAAACATTATTATTTTCAAAACTTTACGCTACGGTTTTTGCTCAGTTTTGCACAAGTTAATGGCTTGCAGAGACTGAAAACCTGAATGCCTTCCAGAGACTGCAAACATGAGAAAAAAAAAAAAAAAAAAGACCAATTGTAGACAAAATAAACTGCTACCATAATCTTATATTAATTTTAAAAACATATATGGATGTATACACATAGGCACATATATATTTATTGAAATAATTAATACAGATCCCCAAAAAATCTTCTGAAACCATCTCCTAATTATAGTAGCTATTACAAATGTTTGAATTGCAGAATATTGCTTTGTAGAGAAAAACAAATACAGTGAATCACAGAGTCAAAATGTGGTCGGACAGGGTGCTAAATAATCTCGTCTCAGCTCCCTTTCCCACAAAAGGTTGGACCATATGATCTTTGGAGGTCCCTTCCAACCTGGGCTGTTCTATTGTTCTCTCACCACTGTCAGTGCCCAGATCTCTCTGGGGTTCCCCAAGCCCCCAACCCTCCCTGCTGCTGGGAGTCCCCATCCTTCCTCTCCAACCAGGCCTATCCATCTCCTACCCCCAATCTCCCATGTCCTCGCAATAACCGCATCAGCAAGGATGGGAGAGCATCTCCCTGCTCTATGCTAAACCAAAGACTTTCATTTTGCATGTGCCACCGCGGCCAGCGTGGGCTGAGCCGGAATTCAAATGGTACCTTGGCCGTCATTGAGTTCTCCTAATGGCATCTACTTTATGCAAAACTGCAGAAATTAGAGCTGGAGAAAACACATTAGGTAAATTACGTTGAATGACTGGAATGGGATACATGGAAATAACTGGCTTAGCATTTCTTATCATACAGCACTTCTGATGAGTCACGGGAATGTTGGAATACCATGTTCTGTGAAGAAAACGTGAAAGAGGGCAACAAAGAGTCACCCTACTTACAAAAATCCTAGTAAACTTTAAAATACAGTTAATCTATGATCATTTTTCAAATCACTGTTCCCCAAATGCCTGAATTATCTCCAGCTATGATGAATTGTATCTTCCTTCCACCCTTTGACTGAAAATATCCAAGCAATGGACCTGCCACCACCTCCTTGAGATAACAGCCTGCGGTTCTGTAAACCTCACTCTCGGAAAACTTTCTCCATTGTCATGTTTTCTTAATTATGTTTTCACCTTTCCCTCAGTTATGGTCCTCTTTATACAAGTCTAAATGGATGCTTTTCCAGCTTGCAGCTTTTCTCTGATGGCTCTTGTCCTTTTGATTTTCAAAGAGGCTGCTGTTCCCTGCTCAGTTTTGCCTGTGAAATCCTGGAAGACTATGGGTTTTCACAGGTGTAACTAAGAGAAGAATTTGTCCTGCGGATTCTTTATTACTATGGAAATGTAGAAGCCAGAAAGATCACAGCTTGAGCTTCAGAGCTCACGTAGCGTTGGCAAAGCTAGCAGCTAGGAGAATGAAAAATACCTTTTCCCTGTAAACTGAACAGATTGAGGAACAATAAAGCATGAAATCACACACTGTACCACTTACAGACATTTCTTAGAAGCACATTTTGATATAAAATACAATATAGCTATTTTTCAATTGTCCTAGCCTGGACGTTTTGTTTACAGCCAATGATACATAAAAGATTTTGAGCCTCGTTCACTTTGCCTACAACTGTCTGCTGCAAAGCTGAATTTCTCTTCTTCACCTTAAAGCTGGTTTCCTATGGAAGTACTGGTGCTTTAAGCCTGATGACAGAAAGCCAGGCTACATACAGATGCTAGAAACATTATTTGGAGATGAAAAGAAGGTACGTTCGTGTTGCAGGCTTAGGTTGACCTTAACCTGCTTGTCTTTGAATTGCTCTGTTCTCAGACCCAGACCTAAGCCTCTTGACTCTGGATTTGAAAACCCTTTGCTATCCCAGGTTCGGAAGCTTGTCTATGCAAGTAGAAAGCTTAAACAGAGCGTATTTCAGGTATCTCCAAGGCTGCTTTTGCTGTGAATTTTCACAGCTTTTTTCCAAATACACTTACCCTTAGACACCACCTACTCCCCAGCCCCACCAGAGCTCATCTTTCACTTTGCAGGTTGTCAAATGATGGCTTAGAGACTTGAAAAAACCCTATCTCTTCAGAGTTTTAATATAAATGTTAGTGGGTAGCTAAGAATTAGCAATGATCTATGGTTATGCAGAAGACAATGAGAATTAACCCCTTACGGAGGCTGAGAAAGCTTCATAGAACATTGCTTCTCTACATCTTTTCCTGTCCAGCGCTACTTACCTAACCACGGTTCCTATAATCACTATGTCTGCTAATGCAGCAATTAGTTACAAAAGCAAGCAGAACAGATGCTACATTAACCACACTTAGCATGTACTAATACTACATTGCAAATCATTTATAATAGTTTTATTACATGTCTGAATGTCAGACGACACTGAGAAACCAGATTATTTGAGGCAAAAAGGAGACCTGCGTCACCTCTGTCACCTGCCTGACTCGGTGGTGGCCCTGGACCACGGGTTCAGACAGACACGGCGAGCACAAACCCAGGGAGCTGCGGCTCCCCCTGTCCTTGTGCTGAGGGGAGGCTGAATCTCACCCTCCAGCCTTCCCTGATCCGGAGCTTCGGGACAGCACGGTTAAACCTGGCATAAACCGAGGGATCAGCGCATCTCCCACCGAACCACAACCCTGTGCACAGCACTAGTCAGAGGACTAAGCACGATGCATCTCCCAGTCGCTTTTTGCTGCGGTATGTAAAGACCTAATAATTTGGTATTGTGTATCTAGAAGAAGAACTCAAAGATGCAGCAAAGATTTAAACGTAGTTTACGAAGACTTTTCAGGCAGTGGAGCCAGTAAACATGAGGCTGGCAATCTTGGGACAGTAATTCCAGTTCCACCATCAACTACTACTAGTTTATTTAAGAAGTAAAAAAAAGAATAACCAATTAAGAGCACTGGATAGATTACATCATGTAAATAGATTATAGCCAATTTCCTATTTATGATCCATTACACTAAGAAAATATAGCTGTTAATTTATGCCTGTGATGGAGAAAATTATATACCTAATAGAACTGATAGTGTCATCTATAGGAAGGGAAGTGTGGTATTACCAGAGTATCAAATGTAAAGTACTCTGAAATACATAAATTATGGTTTGATGTAAGAGATTCCACCCAGAAAACACTGCCTATCAGATTAAAAAGCAATCTCAGAGACAAAATGGAGAGTTGATAGATGCTGGGGAGTTTGAAGGACTCAAACATGACCTTCAGCAAAATCAGCTCTTAGACCCAACCAGCACTTCTTCTTGAACGCTGCTGTTTTAAAACCTAAAAAAGAATACAGGAACAAGAGTCTGGTTTTGTTTTTTTTTTTTTCCTTTCTGCCTTTCTTTTTCTCGATTTCAGTAGTTCTAATGAAAGCTGTAACTTCTGCCAACAAACCTCATCTAAAATCTACACCGAGAGCTTTGCTGCCTGCTAGAGAGGCAGATTGTCCAATACCGATGAAGAACAGGACAAAGCTTCATGTCTCAACTGCTGTGAATTCTTTAATAAAATGGGATTGAAGGAGGTGCGTGTCGTTTTTTGGTATGCTGAAGTACTTTGGGAATTTTAGGACTAGTCTGAAGATAATTTGATTGACTTAGAAAAAACAGCAATAATACCTGAAACTACAGTATGAAAACCAAACAACGTCAACAGGAGGGGAAAAAATTGGAAACAGAGGTGCAAGATGACCACAGAAAACATGAGGCTTGGATGTCAAAGATCTCTGCAGACCCCCACAGATAAGTTCGGAGAGAGCTACAAAGGACTAATTTAAGCAGTTTTCTGTAAATGAAAAGAGGCACCACTTTTTCTTTTAAAAAAAAAGGTAATTCTTGACCTGTGATTGTAACACTGTAATCACTAAGGCTGATACAAAGAAAATACAAAGATGAAGCTTTAGATGTGGTAAAAATATGATGATTATTTAAATTAAGGTGACAAGACTGCAGTTAAGAAAGCTGAGTGCAACATCTCTGGATATAAACGGGCTGATGAGAGGAAGTAAGAAAAAGCCTACCACAGAAAAGTAAATTTGCAATATAAACCTAGAGAAGGAACATGAAAAACTTGCATTTATTTTTGAAAAAAGGAAGCAACGCAAGAACAGAATACAACTGTTTGGGTAAGTCAAATGCAACATAATTAGCGTGGAAGTTAACACAGATTCTATGATCTATGTGACACTTTAGCACACTTAATTTACTTTTAGGTAAAGAAATTATTTTTTAAGAGATCTATTCTCTAGACTGAGCTGAGTAGAAATAAAAACAGCCAGCAAAAAAAAAAAAAAAAAAAAGTGTAGAGTAGAAAGTTGCCCATCAGTGGTAACAGGAGGATGGGAAGAAAGATAATACAGAAGTAAAGGGAAAGCAGAAAAATACACATTTTTCTTTATCTTTGAAAACGGCAAGCAAACCAAAAACCCAAACTAAAACAAACTGAAAAATTTGTGTGGTAACAGGAGTACAAACACAGAATAAAGGAATGCAGAAAGACATCCAAGATAAAGGACTCCAAAAGCCAAAACCAGATTGCGGTTCGGTGCGCGGCGAGGCTGAAGAGCTGCGCTGGGCAGAGCAACACTCTCGCCTGGCCCTGGGCAGCTGCACAGCCCCAGATCGGTGCTGGGCATGACGTCCCTAATTAGGTTAGGAGGAAGAAATGCATATGGCTATGGTATGATAGTTATGAGGAAGTGCTATTAAATAACACTGGAATCAAAATACTGAGGAAATAATTGCAGGGACCTTTTGCCCGGACCGATCGGTTCTGCCTGTCAGGTTTATCTGACTCTCTCTTACTACAAAAGCCACTTCAGACTAAATTTCAAAGCAGCACTGGCTTCTTGCCGGAAATTTTTTGTAACTGTTGATTAGGGTTATCTGGTTTGTTATGATTATCATTGGGTGATGCTTTGATAATTTATCTCCTTGATGCGAAACAAAGACATGAAGGAGGTTTATTTCAGCTCCAGGTCTGTATGACCAGGGAGATGGATGAGCTAGTCCCGATACCTTTCGCAGGACAACAGAGCTATCGTGAAGCCATGAGTCTTTCACAAGCTTCTTCCCTCTCTCATTAAGGCCGGTACAAATTTTGCAATTCACAGGCAGAATACCACCTGAACAGGGGCTGATTAAGATTGAGTGAGAGTATTAAAGACAGGTGAAGGTTCAACCATCGAACATGCTCTCGCTTATCAAGATGTCTGCAGGTCCATTTGGATTACATGATAATCAATGGCTCGTAGACCATTTTTTTCCTAAGATGTGTTAAGTGCATCAGAGCTAGGGGTAAAAGAATGCCACTGAAGGAACACCCAAGGAATAAAGGGTTTCGTTTGTCTTTGTTCTGAAACAACAGTCACTGGACCAGCAGCGGTAAAGCATGATGCTCCATATTGGTGATGAGCAAAATTCACAGAGGGGTACCCATCTTCATCTTAGCTGAGGAATTGACGGTGGGAAATGAAGCTTTATGTTTTCATGTACATTTGAAATAGCTCAATTATTGTTTCTACTGGCACAGTATTTATAGACTGCAGTCATTAACGAGGTGTGCCAGGCAAAGTGTGAACACGAAAGGGAAAGACAGTCCCTCTCCTGATCAGCTGTAATTTTTACAGAGGGGACAAAACAGAATAAATAAATAATAATAAAAAAGACAAACACACAGAAGAGATCCAAGGAACAGGGAAACAGATTTTGTCAGTGTAACAAACAAATCCTTTTTATAAACATGAATATCAAATTTACCATTGCTAACCTGCATAACATGAAACAGATATGCCACCTCACTTTATTATATAAGTATATAGCTATAAACCCCCCCCACATAACCAACGCTTCAAAATAATAGATTTCAAACTACTCATCTAAAGTCATGCAATACTGACAGAAATGAGAATAGAAACAAGAACTGAATATTTTGTGATGTACCAAGTATATTTAGTATTGTCTTAGTAATCGAGCCCTTAAGAAAGATTATGGCTGGATGAAAAGACACAAAAACGGTCACTGTCACTTTAGTTCTCATTACTGTCAGTGGCTGGTAACATTTAGGGGTTAGAAGCATGGAAAGAGTGTGCTGTACATCCAGAGGGCATACAGGCAAAAAGACCTAAGACCCCCACTCATATTGAAGGCCAAGAGCAGATGAAAACAGCCAGCATGCTATTTTTCAAACAAATAAAAATCAATAGTTACCAACTGATTTAGATCATAACATTGTGCCTTGGCTTTCTTTATCTCCTTACCCTCCAAAATCTGAATTCTCTTGCTTTTAAGTTTCTGTGAAGTAATCATTTTCTATTAACATAATGAAATCGAGTTCTTATTTCAAACAACATTAATTTCAACCACCTTCAAACTCCAGGCTTCCACATGCCCATGTCTTTATTTCCCTGCTTCCACAGCCACAGTAAGAATATAATTCATCTGAAAAAGTGTGTGACAGGTTTCAGACTAGTTTTGCTCGCTAGAATTATCCCTGGTTCCCAAAAACACCACTGATCATCAGAATAACTTTTTCTGAGGTTTTCCTTAAATGTACTTTCCCTAATGTGACATCAAGTCTCTGAATGTCAAAATCTGCTTTATTAATAGAAAAAAAAAAATCACTGGGGACATTTAAGTTCATCAAGTGACGAATGCCCCCTTTAATCCGAGCATGGCACACCTGCAACAATTACTGGGGAGAGATTAGCAAGGCTTTTCTATGCTCCGATGGCTTCATGGAGCGTTGCTTTAGTGCATCGAAGTGCATGTAATAGATTGAATTCCCTGCTGTTTTCTGCAGACAGCCAATTACAAACTACCTGCACACTTGATGCTTTTGACCTTGCCCATAACAATATCTGAACTGATGGTCTAAGTCACTTTCAAATGATAAGACTTTGCAACAAAAAGCCAGACACTCCACCCTCCAAAGAGCTTTAGAAAATTCACAGTAGGATTATTTTAATTAGTCTCTTAAACCTGTACTGTTTACTTTAAATCCCTCTATCCCACTTACCCTGGCTCTACTAGAAAAGAGGAGTGAGAAGGTATCACAAATAATTTCTTTAGATAAAAAAAAAAGTTGCAAAGCAAAATTTACATTTTGCAAGCCACAATTTTTAGCATTTCCAAATAACCAAATTCATACTCGGTGCCAAATTAACCAATAGCTTCAGCCTAAACTGGACCAAAATACACTCACTTATCACCCCCAGTTAAATGTCTTTCATTGTTATTAATGTCTGATGCAGACTGTGTTTCTGTTCAAACACAGATGGAAGCTATGTGGGCTGCTAGAACTTCTTTGAGCATATTGCCTTCAGAAGTCCTTCATTAGCTTTAAGACTGAGTATTTAAAGCCAGGCGTTCAGAAACAGTAGTCAAAGAAAAATGTGCTATTTTTGTTTTATACAAGTTGGCATGTTTGACTTCCATACCCATATACAACTTCTATTCTGCTCATGTTTATGAAAATGAGTTGGAATAAGTTTCTTCAGAAACATTCTCTCCTCATTTCTCATTTCCCTCCTGTCAAAAGTCTTCTAAATGGAAGTTATTATTGGCTTTATAATTTGTAACCTCTAAAATCCCTCAAGGTGAATACAGAAAATTTATTTTCTGTTTAACATTATTGTGCCTTAGCTAACATTGTCTTTTGAGAACAGTATATGTTAAAGACGACTGCCTAAAATAAATAAAAAGAGAAAAAAAGTCCTTCAATAGACGATCCAATTACACACGAGATTACTACAGTAGGGTTTTATGCAGAAATAGGTTTATGTTCCCTTAGTGGGTTTCTTATATCCCTTAAAATCATGCAGAGCAAGGAAGTGGCATATTTACATATCCCCATGAACTGATTTGAGGGTCAATCTTCAAAACTCTGTACGTACCTGCTACTACATTTCTTGTCAAGCAAAGGCAGGGCAGACAGTCCGGGTGCTGGCCGTGCCCAGACCTCAGCAGATGGCACTGTTTCTCCCGCTCAGCCTCACCAGAGCTCTTTGAAAATTAACTTTTAACTTTTCATCTCCTTGCCGGCAGCCCCGCAACCCTCCAGGAAAGACTTGGACCCGGCCAGGGGCCCTTGGCAGGTGGCATGTCCCCAGCGAGGCCACCCGAGGCACGGTGACACTTATTGTTGGGACGTCCTAAATATATTTACCGTAATGATGAATACATCCTCATACCAGCCCATCAAAAGCTGGTGCATATCCCATTTGTAGTCTATAACTGCTCTCTAAACAAACCACAGATATGTAAGAAAACAGTGTATTTACAAACAAGTGCCACCACTGAACAGAACTCCTGATATTTTCCATATATTGTTGAAAAAATATTGCTTTCTTTAATACCGCTTTCTTAAAAATCACACCACGGTAGCGTCATTCTTGCCAGCAGCAGAAACCCCAAAAGCAACCGAGTCCAGGACTCATCGCACCCAATGCACACAGGCTACGTGGCTGAGCTCTGCACCCACCCTCAGCACGAGGCCGTCTGGTCTCCCCCGTGCAAAGGCACCCCCAAAAATGTGGGCAGCAGTGGCCGGGGCCACCGGGACAGCACCCAGGGTCCCCAGGGTACACCTCCATCACTCCACGTGCCGACACGAAACGCAGCAGAGTCGTAAGTGGTGGTGGGTGTTTATGAGACCAACTGCATGTTATCAGACCCAAATCACCTAATAAAAGCAGACAAGTACTGGCCTGGGCTGCTCTTCCAAATGTTTCATCGCTTCTGCCAACTCCCGAGACCCAGGAAAGGAGATCTACCACGCACGCAGCCACGTACAGAGCAACTGCAGGCTCCAGCCACTTTGGAAGGTGAGGTAGAGGCAGTGGCGAAAATGTCACAAGTTATTATTATTTCTTATTTTGTACTTGAAAATGATGGCACGGCCTTGGTGATGTGGCAAATGCACTATTAGGGTGCCTTGGAGGAGTTGTGAACATGTGGAAATCACACCTGAAATTAATATCCGAAACCGTGTCAATGGGAATACTTTCACTATCCAAATTTTCTGTTAAAGCTACATGGACTAATAAAAGTTTGACCTATATTAATTTATTTAAACAAACATATTCCTGAAATCTACACCGAAAGTCATCTAGCATGGGTTTTTAAACCTCCATAAATACATGAAGATGCTGAAGATGATTCCCTCTGTTATGGGTTTGTGTGGCGCGGTTTTCCTTGGTGGCAGGGGAGGGGGGCTGCAGAGGCGGCCCCTTTAAGAAGTTGCTGGAAGAATTCGCTGCCCCAAAATGTCGGACCCGCGCGCCAAAATGTCGGACCCGCC
>VYZV01045358.1:259035-296755 GCA_013401275.1 Pandion haliaetus
CCATAAGTGGGGAGTGATCCCTCCCAGTCCTTGTCTCAACCCACGAGCCTGCCTTTGTATTTTCTCCTCATCCCAACGTAGCCAGGCGAGGGGGTGGGGGGTGAGTGAGCGGCTTCGTGGTGCTTTGTTACCGACTGAGCTGACCTGAAACCACGACACCCTCCCATTAGAGTTACAAGGAAAGTGTTAATACCCTTTTTTCCCTGAATGATAATCCTGCTCCTTGTAGATTCTTTTGCTGAGATTGCATCTCACTTGCCTTAGGTATTAAGCCTATGTAATTTTCTTAACCATGGGGTATCCATTTATCAGATTTGATGCTGATACCTTTGAGTTGCTTCAGCTGCAAAAAAAAAAAAAAAAGGCTTCTTTCAGAAAAAGGTTATTTAAATGTGAATATGAATAACCAGAAAAAAAGCCACCTAAAGCTAGCAATAGATCTAACGCAATAAAATTCAGTGACATCTGGAGATACATTAGGGTAAGTCAATAGCCTAAAACAAGGCATTATTAGCTGTATCTAGCAATTCATGCTAGTCCCCATTACTTTATTTGCAATCATTTAGTAGAGCCTCTATTGGCCTTTTTTTCATTAGAGAAGTACTTTTAATTCCACAAAATAAAGTCAAGAAAGTTATTATGCTTTCTTTTATTCCTAGTCCACATAAAATAATGGTTTGTGTTTATTGATGCTGTTTTAGTGGGGAAAATTAATTTGTGGAAAATTCATTAACAAACTGCATTGATGTGCTAAGCATGGTCACCACAAATGACCACCACAGACTGCTAGGTAACAGGGGAAGAAAGATAACAGCCAAATAAAATCCTTAGTTTAAATGAAACCATCACATTAAGGCCATCTATTTGACTATTAAGGTTTTTATAGATTTTTTTAAATTGTAAAATAAATAGCATACTGAAACAAAAGGAAAAATCTCCCTATAATGAGATGTATGCACCGTTAAGAATGTTGGCCAGCTGAGCCCCAGTGTAATTCCACTATCCTTCTCCTGAACTTTATTTTAATAAACATATGCACTTGGCAATATATTATGTAAATCAAATCCTTGATATTAAGGGCATTGCACATTTCAGTGCATCTGCTAGCATAGGTTAATTATCTTTACACAATTTGTACGGTTAGATCATCACTTGGATAAAAAAGCACTATCAATTCCCAGGATAACATGATTTCATCACTTGTTTTTCTTAAAAGAACGCTGGGTCCTCCTCGGCCGGAGGTATTCTGTTTCCAAGGCCGTGAGGAAAGGTGTTTGGGGACGCTACCCTGAAGTTTACAGCTCCTGAATGAGGGAGCTTGTCCTACGCTTTAAAGTAACTCATTTGGCTCTGACCTTGAACAAAGACAACACAACAGCCCGCTCTGCTCTGGTGGCAAATCCCTTCGAGCCTTGCTAGCGTTTGTGCTGTCCCTCGTCCCCACCGATCGCACGCAGGAGGAAGGCTAAATTCCCCTGGAGAAATGAATGTTCTTGGTAACCCAATTCCTCGCACGTTTCCAGTCCAGTTAGAGAGCTGACAGAAAACTGAGCAAGACATTTAAGTGTTTGAATGGTCCTTGAATTGGGCTCAGGTTCCAGAATAAGTGCAGTTGAACACTATAAATTTTCCCTGAAAAAACACAGAGGACTTGTGGGTCAGAGATGCACTTAATGAGTTCTACAGGCTCATCACGGCTGAAAGCATCTTCAGGGCTTGAGCGGTGGCAGAGTGCCGTCCCTGTGCCTGGCAGCGGGGACATCAGGGAGAAAGAGTCAATGACAGAGGATGCAGAAGGCTTTGGGTACAAAGGTGGCCTTGGAATGAAAATGCTAGAGAAAGGTAAAAAAAGTGTAAAAATGAATCTAAGGAAGAAATTGAATTATCCCAAGAAATGGAAATAAGAACAACAATAGAACCAGTCACAGCATGCTATAAACCACGTCATTAAGTTCCAGAAGCATTAGGATTTGAAGATTCCTAGTGCGCAATCTTCTACAAGTCTGAACATCTGCAGATGCTGACAGAGGAAAAATAAAAGCATCTGGGGGAGTGAAATGACCAGGCATCCCTCCTGAACCGGGCTGTCACTTACTTTTGCTTCAAACCTGAGCAGCAGTCACGACTCATGCCTCTGGACTCAAAAGCAGGCAAGGGACTCTGAAACCCTGCATGAGCTGGGGCCACCTCCATCACCTCCTCGGGGCTGTTGAGAAGGCGACGTGAAGCACACGAGCCAGGACCTGCGCACGCTCTGGGGAAGGCTTTTGGCTTCACGAGGACGTGTACCTGACCCCAGCTCCCGCCCCGTACAGCCCAGCGCCTGCCCGCTCACGATGGCCAGTGCCAGCCCGACTGCGACTATTTCTAGGGCTTTCTCAGAAGAAAATAGGCATTCTTCGTTTTCTTCCATGTGCAGAGATCTCTTGGACAGATATAAACAATGCCGTTGTTATTGATTCAGCTATACACATCTTGAGGGAAGTGATATTTAACATTTGCTATGAATATTCTTCGGAGTATTAAAATCAATTCACCTCCGGTATCTTTGTGAGTTTATTTTCCATGCATCGTGCAATCTATGTCTATGCATTTTCAGGTCACTGAAAACGCATTTTAAAACTACACTTTGTAGAAAGGAATTTTAAATGCATTTACAGCATGCATTCCTGCCACAAGGTTTTTTTTTTTTTTTTTTTTTTGTGTTGTGTTTTTTTTTAACTGGATTCGTGATTACTCAATTAGTAAAGAGAAATAATGAATGATAACCAATAGAAACTGTGCATTGCTATGAAAAATTGAATCAAGAATAAGTGATTTAGAAAGAGAGGTCACTGAGTCATTTTGAATAAGTACATTTGAGATAATTGTCATGTGCTTTGAAGACATTCCGAGAAAAAGAGGCAAAATTAATCAGATACATTAAATTATGAATTATTAACTCAGCTCTATTATATATCAAATAGAAAAGCTTTTTAGGATTAACCATGTTTTTAGAAATTCTACTAACCAGTGAGTAGATTTCTTTGATTTAAAAATGATTTTTATTTACATTTGAAGCGCAGGATTGTCCCTCGGGGGCAAGCGCAGCTTTCCAGAAGTGGTGGATCACTTCTATGGACAGGGTCTTACTCTGAAGCAACGTAAAGACAGCAATCCATTTCCACTGAACCTTTTCTGACTGAAATGGGGATGGTACACAGAAAACGAAGTTTATAAGTACCTAAAGACAGAGGTATCAGACAGACTCACCATTTTACAGGCACTGGAGATCTGTCTTAATTATAACTTTTACTGAGTCTGTCGATCCCTAAGTGAGTAGTGGCAGCTCCTGTACTGCTGCGTTCATCTCAAAATAAATGCAGGACTTCTGTTTCACATCTCCCACAATACTTTGGATATTTCGGCTGGCTGATGTAAGTTTTTTTTAACAACAAATTCCTTGGCAAAGTCAGCCTTCACATGGAATGATGCCAGAACTAGTCATGGAACAAGTTACTGTGGCCTTAAGTTAAATCAATAATGCTGAATGAATAATGGTTGTTGCTGGATACTGATTTTTCCTGGCTAATAAATAGTTCTCATGTCATTTCCTCAACCACCAGTCCAGCTCCAGCCACTCGGCACAATGAAATGCAAGACATGTTCCTTCAGCAGAGAGGATGTGAACCCACCCGCTGAACGATCCTTAATCGTATCACGGTCTCTCGTTTCCGTACCATCTAGCAGCGAGTTTTGCTTCTGTCTCTGCAACTACCAACAGATGTAATGCAGCTCATATTCAGCGATACACCCACTGTTCTTTGATATCTATAAAATGCACTTGGAACTATTGGCCTTTCTATTTCTAAATGGTTTACAGGATTACAGCAATAACAGATTTTGACCAAAGGTTTTGATAGTTCTTTAAAAGTGGTATTTCTATAAGAAGAAAGTTTCCAATAGTTAAATGACTGATTTTTCTTATTTATTTTCATTTCTCAGAGTCAGTGATGCAGGAGGGTAGACTAAGCAGCAGCATGCCGGTGTCTCAGCTGCCCCAGGGGTTCTCAGGTCCCCAGCTCCTCTCGAGCACCAGCCCTGCTCCACCAGCACCGTGCTGAATGAAAACCCTTCAGCAAACATGCCCATAATCTGTCTCCTTCACAGCTTAGAGATAATTTCTTATATGCCAGACACTTTCCTCGCCTGTTTGCTAGTTAACGCTGGTGTTAAATAATTGAACTGTTTCCCTCTGAATTTTCATCTTTGTTTTCAACACTGGATACCTGCGGAGAGTTCAGAGGAAGGATAAGAGTGGCTGCACAGCACTCAAGGCACTACTGCAAAACTTGCAGCAATTTGTTATATTTGATGATTCTGACAAGATTGATTTTGTTCTTGGCAAGTTAATGATATAATTACAAATTAGTGAATTACTTTATACTAGAGGATTGTTTTGTAAATTAGGTCACTGTCATTTATCATTGTAATTTCTTTAACCAACACATCTGATCCTTTGATCTGTTAACATCTCTACTCTGCAGCATTAATAGATGCTCTCAGTCATCACCGTGACATGACGAATAATGAAACTCAGAGTTTACCAAGCCATAAAAATGCACTTTCTTCATCTTCCTCATTAGCAGGCACACGTGAATAGGTAACAGCAGCAAACTTTTCCAAATCTTCTCCTAATACAGAGCATACACAGAGAAACCATGGGGTTTACCTTATAACCGAAGCTCACCCTGGATAAGGCACCTCTTTCCTACTCATCGGCTAATCAGACTTTTTTTATCATTCCCACTCTTCCCCTAAACATACTTTCAAATCATTCTGCATCTTTCCTTGCCTCATATCCTTCAAACACTTCTAGCAAAAAACTTCATGCTGAAAGCTGGACTCATCTAATCAAAGAAGATTTAAAAGAAAGTAATCCTGGAATGATCCATACATCCAGTGAAAACTAACCATCCATCTCAAGTTTCTGACCTAAACAAGGATCATTTACAGGCCAAAAGCTATTCCGTATTTATTTAGGGAAGACTTCAGAAGTTCATTCATGGATAATTCAAAAACTGATTGAATTAGCAAGTCAGCGAAGGTGACCAGCTCAGCTCTGGAAGACAGCAAACACAAATTTCAGTCAAGAGGAAGCTGCACACACGCAGATGAGGACCAAACTTAGAACAATTAAAATTACTGCCATAGCTTTTCCATGTATACTATTATGTCGGCGAGCAGAAAACACGGTGAAGTGATGGAAGAACCACTCTCAATGCCAGCGAGCGTAGTCAAACCAATTCCAGTTTGAACAACGCCGAAGCGTGCACTTCACTGGCCCTTTGCACAGTGCAAACTATGCAGGTCAGCCTGTAACTTGTCATTAAAAAAAAAAAAGTGTATTTTACACAGATAAATACAGGAAAAATACTGCCAGTGTGCCAAATTTCCATTTGTAGCTTATTCCGGTTAGCCTCCTGTACACACCAGATACAGAGCAGACGTCCCTGGCGCCAGCTTTACATCTCTATTGTTGGACCCTGCTTAATTGGAACTAAATTAGTCTGAGATATTATCTATAAACTTTTTGACTGAGACTTGTTTCATTGCCTGTAATTGGATTGACTGTAATACCGTTCTTCCAGTACCACCACAGCTGCTTCTTCAGAAAGTTCTGCTGGAATTAATTAAAAAAAATACAGATCCTGATGCATTTCTATCTATTCGTATTTTTGACAGAGAGGACAATAAAAAAAAAAAAAATCGCTACTTTTTTCTTTTGAAATGGAAATAAACGACTATTATCTACATTCCTGCAGTGACACACACATACACCAGGCATACAGCAGATGACCATCAAGCTGGTGAGGAGAGATGGGGATAGAGGTATCGCTGCCTTGTATTCATCTTAGAAATGGGCTTCTTTTAAGTGATTATAACCGACTCCAAGTCTCTGGTCTAACAAAAGGAGAAGCAAAAATCCTAATCTTAAAAAGCTTTAAAAACTATTTCCAAGAAAGCATTTTTCTTTCCATGGTTTAGTGTGTTATCTATAACCTGTGTTGTGAGGATAACAAGCAGTTGTGATTGCACTTATTTATTTATTTTATGAGAAAGGCTCGGGAATTCAAGATAGTATTGTAGACAAAATACCTCATTTTTGTTTCTTTTCAGAGTCTAATGAAATGGATGAAGTTTTCTGGCATTGCCATTGAATTATATAATCCTAGAGAAGACATTAATGGCTGCTCTAAAAATCTAATTAAATTTTAGAGCACTAGTAAGGCAGCCATAAGGCTCATGTAAGCTATTATCTACATTAATAAAAATTAAAGTCAAACAGTATCTATACAGTAATAATGTACCTGGATTCAAGGTCACTTTATTTCCCTTACTGCCATGTTTTTCTTTACTATTGCTATAAATATTATTATTTAATCAAAATTTCAAATTTATGTACATTTGTTACCCTGAACTGTTCTCCTAATACACAGTATTGAGACAAGAATTAATTTAATTGTTTTTTTCTTAATTGCTTATTTTCTCACCTTCTACATAATAGAACTCCTATTATTAGCATATAAAAGGGCAAGAAACTGGGACAAGCTACAGGTACTTTATTGTATATCTAAATGAAAATCTAGAATCAATGCAACACAACATGGGCACAACTCATCTCAAATGCAACTCTTCTCCCTGCATGGAAGAGAAGAAAAAGAAGAAAGCGGATGCTATGGAAAGGAACATGGAATAAAAGCAGAAAATTGAACAAAGCTAACAGGAGAGCTGGCACAGAGCTGCCCTTACCCTGGGAGCCAGGGCTCTGCACCAAGGACGAGACACATGAGCTGCCCCAAGTCTGCTCCCGGGGCAAGGGCATCACAGCCAGGGACTGGAAAAGTAGCCGTTGCTTGAAAATCAGTATTGACTAAACATTTGTGCCAGTCTTGGATGGTTTATCTGACTGAGGAAACCCACGGTTACAATCCTTTTGAGTTCTTAGGATAATCTGAATTGGGAGGAATTATCACCGTAGGTACTGGGCTGAGAATATCGTCCGCCTTGTCTCAGCAACAAACTGGACCTTCTTCCTAAAGATCAACAGAAAGAGCAGTCTGCAGCAATTCCTGATGCAAAACACAAAATAAGGCCAGAGAGGCTTCTGACCTCTTTCCAGAGTACGGCATTGACCCCTTGGCTGAAAAACAAAGTCCACCTAATGACGGGGCAGTGAAAACCAGAGACAATCTAGCAGACAGTTGAGTTTTCTACTTGTTGGGTGAAGAAATTCTTTCATTAGCATGCTAACAGCTTGGATTTTGCCTGGGATGCTACACCTGTGCCGTTATATTTAGATTCTATTTCTATCTAATATGTGTTCTCTGCAGATTGAAACAAATAAGTTTTATTTTTCTACTTTGAATGGCAGAGATTACTGTGCATTTAAATAACGTCTCTACCTACCAAGGAGTATTGTAAATGACAGAGCAAATTGCAAAGATCATTTTGAAGTAGTATCTTGAAGACGGGGGATTTTCCAAAGAAATCAAAGCAAAGTTTCAGACAGGTAAGACTGAAAACTGTTGGAAAAGCAGAGGATCTCAAGCAGGATCATCTGAATTGCTTCCAAGCCCTTCTGGAAACCTTTGGTTTCTTCTCTCTCGTTAACGATCGGGGTGAGCTTGTACCAGACACGGCAATCTATAGTTAGGCTGCATTTAACGGTCCCCCTGGCTGTTATCACATGGAAGTGCATTTTAAGAATCAAAATATCATCAAAAGGCCACTCCTAAGATTATGCCGCACACTAATCTACAGCATGCCAACAGTGTTTTAAATAAAATGCCCTAACTGAAAAGGGGAGGAGGGAAGGGAAATGTTTCCATGAGTTGAAGTATCCAACTCCAGGCTCCCCACACAGAGCAAGGCAAGGGACCGGGCAGGGGGGGTCGTACAGGGGGTCCCCACTTTGCTTTCCTGGCAGCTGTAAGGCAGCCAGATATGCGGGTGCCTAAAGAGTGGAAATAGCTCCCAAATGCGAACAAAATATTCAGAAATACATGGATTTTCATTACACTTCTAATCACTGATGTGCACAAATCGTTTACTGAGTGCATAATTAAAACCTCAAGTGTTTTCCATAAAAATATTTGTAAATTAGGTGAATAAATTATTCAGTGGTCATTATTGAAATTAAATCTTCACCGAGTGAATTTCTTGCTACCTCGCAAGCAGAACTCTGAGCAACACGGCTAATTTTTCTCTCAAATGTAGCAGTACAATACACTGATGGTACTTCAGTGCTGGTCACAGCAAACAAATCTCGCAAATTCTGTACTACGTGCTTTGGCTTGGTACGTGTAGCTCCAGTCTTCGCCTCCTGAATATTTCTTGGGTATACGTGATACAGATGATGAGTCCCTAAGCAAGGCTGTCAGACGTTGAATTTCTTTTTCCGCTGTCCAAGACCATTTGTGAGCACCTCAAGAAAAAGATCAAGGCGGCTGCTGTGGCCGTGTCACCTCTCTTAATGACCTTGAAATGCTCAGATCTTATGCATAAAGTGATAAAAGTAAGAGACTTCAAACACACGTTAAGAAATCAGAGGGATGGGAGCGCTCTGCTTTTATCACCAAATCCAGTTCAGGCAGCATGACCCACAGTGATGTTACCTATACAGATGCTGCATCCAAGGATAACCAATTCCCATTCATTTTTTAAGCAGGTTCACATTCCTGGATACAGTTCAATGTCAGACACTATCCGTTCAAAGACAGGAAGGATGAATGGTGCAACTATGGGTGTAACATACTGGGACAGCTATTTACTGGGTTCTGGCGAGAGGACAGAGAATGGTTTTACCCGGGATAAACATTGTGAGTTTTTCTCATATTGTTCACTTATTTCCAATTCTAATCCTGGCTAGCACCTGGGGAAATTAAAAAACCCCTTCCTCACATCTATTCACCATAAGAACCTCGCCTCATGCAGCCACGGCACCAAGGGTAAATACCCAAGGATGGAGGGAAGAGCAAAGAAGAGAGAGCTAAAGGACAGCATGGTTTTTTCCTAGAATAGTTCATTCAGTTCTAGCAAACATGCCACTTTCTACATTGGTTTGTAACTATTTTTAGGTTATGTATAAAAGTCAGTTTAGACATCCAGATGATGTGCATATATTCCTGCATATATTCTTCCTGTTTTGCGCTTAAAGAGTGACAATATGCAGGAGCTCATAAACAACCAGAAATATCAGCGCATCAGGGAAAATACATTCTCTGCTTTGCTTTTCCCTTCAGTTTAAAGAAAATTAGTTAGCCACACAAAAGCTTTTACAGCCCAAAGAACTTCTCCACTTAAAGAGAAAAATTCTGCCAGTGTTAATTCCTTCAAGCAGTCATTTCACCACTGGGCATGTTATAGAAGCAATTTTTTTTGCTGTCAGTGAAAAATTATTTGGTTTTAGACACCACTTCTTAGAAAAGATGCTATGAACTTTGTTTAGAAAAATGTTAGAATTGGTTTTTTCATTCAAATTTTTTTGACAATTGGTCATGAAAAAGTTTAATTTTTTATTTGTTTTGATTTATTATTTAACTTCAAGCAAACTCCTTGATGCACTGTTTCATTTTTAAGTACAAGAAGCACCACTTAAGCATTCTGCATCACATGGGGAACTTATAAAATAATAATTCAGCTCTGAATTTTGTCTCCCCAAATTCCTAGCCATTTGTCCTCGCTGCTTCACAAACCTCAGCAGAGGAGAGAGGAGGACGGATGGTTGGGAGGAGCAGGGGAACGCCAGGGCCGACAGAAACCACAGGCTCCCATTACAGATTATACCATTTCTTGCACCCTTTCCTCCTGTCTTCAGGATGGGCCGCCGGTAGCTAGAAAGGAGCCTATAAACTAACTACAGCGAGTGGAGAGGTCCCTAAAATAGTATTTTCTTTGTACTGTACCAGCAGGGATTGGTCATTTGTTATTTACGTTTCCACTACAAACTGTTTTATAGCTTAGGCAAATAAATTGCTTCAATAACTCATTGGAAGAAAATGTTTAAATAAAACCTGTATTGCACGTGGTGCCTGCACTTGTAACTCCCCGTTCAGCATAGCTGAGGTTTAGTTTTGAATTCCTTTGGGATTTAAAAGAAACAAACAAAAAAACCCAAACAGAAAACAAACCTGCATGTCTGTGTTGGGAACTTCAGAGATGCAGCCCTAAACATCTGGGTACCTGAAAGGGCATCCAAAAATCTGTCTGCATGTGTTGAACTGTGCTGCCATGGACTCCTGTGACTCTCTAAACTTCACAAACAGCCTGGCTAGGAACAGCAGGTATTTTCAGACAAGCACATTATTACCAGCCTTCAGCAAACTGGCAAATTTCTAGGTAATGATGGAAGGATGCCTTAAAATCACAACAGGTAATGCCTTTGACCCAGAATGACTGCTTTGCAGCTATTTCAAACTGATAGACACATGGTTTCATGCTCAAACCTCTTTATTTGGCTGTTACAATGTGAATCTACACTACAAAAGCGACCAGCATTGCACCTTGGCTGGCAAAGACCTTGGAAGGAAGCAAAAATGCACAAATAAATCCATCAGTTGATCTTGCCGGAGGCCACACCACTCCTCCCGGGTCATCCCCGTGGGATAGGAGGGACCTCGCGGGAGGGCCAGGTGGGACATCCCATAGGACCAAGACCACCATGCTTCACCAAGTCTGAGAGAGAGGGGGTCAGCGCATCCACGACCTCCCTCTTCTCTCTCCAGCCACCCAAAAAGTCATACCTCAAGCCACACAACAGCACATGAGAGTTACAATATTTCCTGTTTGTAGCAAAGATAAAACTGGAACATGAAGGGTCACGGCACTACCTCAAACTTGTCTTTCTAGTACTCTTCATAAAATCAAATTACTATAATCCAACCTGAAAAGCAAATTCTGAATTACCTCGAGATGAGCTGTTAAAGACAAACTGATTGAAAGATCTGCTTTGTAAAGCTGCAGTGTAACTTCCAAAGAAATCACTTCTTGGAACCCACCATCAACTCCACGGTACCCGCGTGGGCACTAAAGCTACTGCTCTGTGACTGTAACTATAACCTAGTGATTTTACTCTTGCTAAATAAATTTCCAACTTTGTATCTGGTGGAATGTCTGCACTATTTTCTACTTGAAAAAGACAAAGTAAATGTACAAATGGTATTTTGAGTGCTCCAGATATCAGTTATCTTCCCTTTACCAAATGTAAAGCTTATTTTAAAAAAAAGTAAGAAAAAGTCCTTCAGCTGTTTCGAGATCTGTGCCTCTACCTGAACTCTAAATTGGTGATTAGTTACGTTATTCCCCAGATACTATAAAAACAGAGCAAGATCTACTTCCAAGAATCATCTTTCTTCCCTCCACTGATACTCTTATGCGAGTTGAGCTCAACATTGGGTCTCAAATTGGTGCTTGGAACAAAGGGCATTTTACAGCACCCAAAGCAATACCAGATCTACTCCCCCAAAGGACAGGGACTGATGGTTTTAGGGTCAAACCACGCACTCTCGCAGAAAGGAGCCGAGACCCAGGAGCTGGGGTCCCACACGGTAACTTCTGACCAGTGCGTTACTGCTCCTTTTTCCTTCCAACTCTTCCACGAGCCCCGCTGACTCACTGTCACCGGGGGCTGGAAGTTAAAAGGCAGACACTACAGTCCACTAGAGAAACGCTCAGTCTTAACTCACTCTGTAAAACCCATGTTTCTGGGAAGACATGCTACGCTTCATCCGTCACATCGTCAGTGTTACTTGCATTTCAGGACCCCTTCTTAGCCCTCTATTAGTCAGATAAGAAATTAAACGTGTAATGTATCACATGCATACCGCCACTCCCTGTCATTTTGGCAATTTGCTCCCTGGCTCTCCCTCAGACTCCTGAAATCCCCACAAAGACAAAGAAAACACAGGAGCTTCTCTTTTTAAAGCACTTGCTGTATATGCTGTTCAGTGCCAGGTGAGCAGATCTGCATTCTGCAAATACCAGATCACAACAGCTGACCAAAATTTTAGAAACAAAATGTGAACACAATCCTCATGAATCAAATATCATTAAATATTTGAGTTAGCTTTACTGCATACTTAATAGATAATTTCATTTACTTGCTGCTAGAGGCTCTTCCTATAAGCCTTCTCCCCTCTGGCACTGGGCACAGAAGGAAAGGTTCTCCCTCTCCGCAGGCTCATTCCCATCCAACCTGTTTTCTGCAAATGAATACATGGCATTAAAAAGCGCAGTCAAGGTCTGAGACCTCTTCAGGCTGCAGGTGAACTGGGAGCCTCAGGCTGCAGAAATCAAAGATTGTAAGTAGAAGCCTCTAAGAATCAAAATATTTAAATATTTCTCCGTGCTTTATTGCCCTCTCACTTGACTTGACAGTCTCATCTACCCACTGCCATAGGCTATCTTTATCAATGATTGATCTTTGTCTCCCTTCCAACCTTATGGGGAAATTTGGAAAGTTGAACAGAATATATACTTTTATTTTACATAACAAGGCTTACTGTAAAAGAGACAACCATGTGTTGAACACTCCGTATGTGAGCCAACTCATTTATTGATGTTTAATATTCTCCTCTCTCGCTCACTATAAACATTGGAGGAACATGGAAGCGCAGAGGAGCAGAATGCAAAACAAGTGAGCCACCGTCAATCTGAACCCCATGGGTCTTCAGTGATGACAAAAGCGCTAATGAGCTCCACCAACACAGAAGACAAAAACCCATCCATCGTCCCCTGGCTGTCCAATTGGTGAGATTCCACTTTAAGCAGTGCCTTGGAAATTCCCTATTAAATAACGGTTCTGAAAGATCATTTTAATTGGCAAATACCACAACGAGAGACACTAAAGTGACCGCTGAAGGAGTAGCTACCATTTGTGAAGAAACACAGTGACAAGAGTGCGGGGGAGTTGGGGGCATGGCTTCACTAGGGGCGACACGCTGCACTTATTTTAAAAGACACAGAAATACACCAAGACATTAAACAGAACTTCACATTGAGTAGGGAAAAGGAATGAAGGGAATAAGGAATATAAGAAAATAAGGAAAAGAACAGTAAGAAATCTCACAACCCTGAGCAAGTACTATCCCCTCTCTGTAGGGTGGGACCCTGCTTTGAACACGCTGGCTACACCAGGCACAGGTTTTGCTCCATGCATGGCATGGCTGCAGAGCACGGCACCGATGCTATCGGTCCTCACTCTCCATCCAGCAACTCCCGAGGAGCCGCCACCGTCGGACCAACTCATGGACTGAGAGCCTATCTATAGCTCTCCGCCTCATTGAATATCCATTCCCTTCTCAAAGGTAGTTTAAGATCCTGTCCCTCCTTGCTGGCTTAGTTCACTTACATTTAAATTAAAAGGACTGAAATAAAAGGCACTGTTTAAGCCAGAACCTGTGCTGGACCTAGCGCTATATTATATTGAACACGATCAGGTAAAAGTGGATTTCTTAATACTAAACATCCCAGGGATGATTCTCCTTTAGATAAAGCTCTCCTTTACAAATTAGTTCTATGCAGATCATTAAAAAAAACCCCCAAAAACAAACCTTTTAATAACTCTCCCCCACCAAGGACAAGAGCAGCTCATTCTCATGCCAGCAGATGAGCCTGCAGTGAGAATGCTTGCTCAAACGAGCTCGCTCAGACGGCTCCTCGTCTGCCCGACTCAAACACGAGACTTGAACCGAATCCCTCACATCCCCACTGGGAGCTCGCACCTTTGCTCCGCAGCATCAGTCATCCTCTCTCTACTGAATAATTGGCGAAGTGGAGCTGCTTCGAGGGGAGGCAGCGAGGGGAAGGCGGTCCTCGAGAGCTGGGAATTTGCCAGAGAGGTCACAGCAGTGAGTGGCTCTGCCTGATACGACCCCAGACCATGAGCTCCCCCGGCCAGCAGGGTCCACTGTCTCCCTGCCAACCCCACTTACAGTCTTGGAAAATACCACAATAAGCACAAAAACCCCTTTTCATGTCATAATTGAAAGGCTAAAAATTTGGTTGATCGTTGTCAGAGATCAGGTGGGTGGATGATCACCTGTAGGCTACTGGAAGAGACTTGTTTGAAACCATTCAATAATTACGTCTTACCATGAACCAAAGTGATACAAGGAAAGGAAACTGCTGTTATGAGTCCCCAGGTAGAAATCAAATGCAAGCGCTTTGAAGTGGGACACGATTTCTACACATTTCTGCAGCAGGAACTGGATTTCCACAATGGGACATGAGAAGGTGGCTCCAGCCCCATTGGGAAGGTCCACACTTCAGTGACTTCTTGCATGACCAACCCCTGGGCAGCTTTCTTCTGCTTTTTCCATTAGCAATGGAAGCCCATGACCCAAACACAATAAACTGCAAAATATTTCAAAACTAAGGAAGAACAGAACTTAAATTTTGTAGAGCTCCCTGGAAAAAAACCCAACAAATCGGCTATCAAACTGCCGCTGCTATACAACGTTTAAAAGAGGAGAATATCTGTGGGCAAATTGTCAAGTTTTATAACGAGAAGGATCTTAGAAATATTTATTCTCACTTAAAAATTGTCAGGACTTTTCACTGACTAAATTAGTTACTAGTTTACTCTCAAGAGAGCAGGTTAACTCACAAAAAAGCCCAAAATATTTTCTTCAGAGGAAAATGACAAAATTTATCAAATTACTAGCAACGGTAACTCTGATCCTATCAGACTAAAAATACACTAGATGCTGCCAGTACAAGGTTAGGTAATTAGGATTATCATCTGACTGCTCTACTTTTATATTCCCCATCTTCCACAAATTCCAAGCCAAATGAAAATCAAAATTTTATTGTTATAATAAGTTGAAAAGGAAAATGAGGAAAAAAAAAGCTTAAAGTCTAGTGCATTGCACTCTTAGTCCCTGAAGAAGCAAACCCACCTATATTATAAGGTTTCTACCTCCAAATACCAATTCAATTGTGAAAGCTCAGCACCTTACAAGATCATTATGAAAACAATATTTAAGAGTGACTCCTAAGCTAATAATATTAGCTTTATTCTTGCAGTAATGACCTATGATTTCTTTCTTTTTAATATGGTCACCACAAATGCAGAGCCTGAAGATCAATTTATTTGGTTCCAGACTTCAGTGCAGTCCTTGGTTTAAACAAAACATTGGAAAGTTTTTATTTAAATCAGCATATTAAATATTTTTTCTCCTTCTGCAGGCATGTAATTTCTTTCAACTAGGAAACTCACACTATTTTGTTTAGAAAGAATTTATTTATGGGTTTTTCTTTTCTACAGCTACAACACAATAAGGAATGTAAGCTACCACTGTATATTTTACAGTATATCTATATATCTATATATCTATCTATTTTAGGTACTTTCCCTGAAGCAGCCCATGCAGAAATGGGTATTTAACAAAACAGGACTTAAAATGAGTGTGGCATTTTTAGACCACATAACAGATTTCTTCTCCATGGGATTCCTGAAAATTATTTGTTGATTATGGGTTTCCCCAAAGATCTTGTATATCTCCATCATCACACTGTGGTTTCATTTTGTATGTCTTATAGGACACATGCAGCAAACTGTGCCCTACATAGGAGGGAACGGCTCTTAAAGGAGGATGCAACTGTCTAGTTTATTATTAACTGGGTCCCCATCTGCCTGCTCCAAGCGCTCAGTGCTTCAGGGCACAAACTCTACAGATCAACGAGTCTTAGTACGATTTTTGCAATGCAACTCTTCTACACTTCACATTTTATGTCACCTACAACAGCCCTAAGCAGCAGAAGAAACCTGGTAGTTCGGACTGTTCACTCAAACAAGCAAAGAGATAAAGGCCATTTCCCCAAATTGCATAACTAAGTTCTGCATGAGGAGCCAGAGAGATGTTTGTTTTCCCAAGGGTAATACAAGGGACTATTTAAAGACTACTTTAAACTACAGAGAATAGCGTTTTTGGAACCAATTAAAGAATATATATATAGTACACTGACAAATTATACTCTAAAGTTTAAATGAACCTTCACAAGATGACCAAAGTGAATGTACAGATCCTCTTCTCATTGAGTAATAATTTTGCAGAGATGGGAATTATTGGCTAACAGTCTTTTCTGGTTCACCCTAAAGACTATAAAATACTAGGAAAAAAAGAAAAGTTCACACCGTGTTTTTAAAAATTACTTCACATTCACTTTATTCAAATAAACGTCTGGGTGAACATGATCAATGTTCATTAAAAGCTCCAAAGTGACAGGTACACAACCCGCACTTGGCATTTGCACAGCTAAGCTTTCACAGCTGTAATGAATAAATGGAGCATGTGCTTCCCCACGCAGCTCACACCATCCATAACTCCGTATTTGACACTTCACTGCCCTTAGGAAGGATCTGTTTTTCAAAAATAGTTTATTTGCAGAAAAAAAAAATTACTGGAATAACCTTCTCAGGAAAGAAGGCTTTGAAACGCAGTTATAAAAAAAATGCCAGAAAGAAAATTCTTCCAAGTGGTAATGCTTATGTGAGCTTGAACTATTGCTTAGTGCATACACCGGAGTTTATTACCATACAAATTCATTTTAAATATTACTTAAAGTCACATTTATGTATTTCCTTAAGTAAGTATGCAAAGAGGCAGGAATTGCTTTGGTGAGAGAGCATCACACGGGAAGCCCAGGCGGCCACCTGTAGCAGCCGGTCCAAGGTCTCACCCAGCCACCACAGAAGGAGGTAAAACCCAAGTCGTCCTCATCCTCTGCTAAAATCCCATCAATTCCCAGAAAGTCACAGCATTCAGGAGAGGCTATACTTTCTAGGACATAAATTCTCTACTTGTTACAGACGTACCTACGTGGTAGCCCTTCTCCATGACAGAAGGACTAACGCAAGAATTAGGATTGATGTTCGGAGCCAGCCAGCTGCATGCTGTGGCCTCAGAGAGAGACATCCTTTTGGAGGGCTCCTCCAAAGGCATTTCAGACTATTCATTAGCCTCCTTTCCTGAATGATCCCTGGCACTCCAGTCCTCTAACAGAATACTTAAAAGTTTTTATGTTGTTTTTTTTTTTTAAATCAACCACTGAGGTAGATTTTCGGATGACAAGTTTTCTCAGGTATCATTTTTCTCTTTTATGATATCAAAAGCATGAGCAAGGCCAGGTAGGAAAATCCTAGCAGTTTGCACAATGGACTAGAAGAACTAGAATGAATTTCTTTTACATCAGCTCCACATATCACATCGCCAAGTTTCATTTTAGGAAAATGGAATGAAGGAAAGTGAATCAAAACATGTACCAACAAAGTTCCTCTCACTACTCCTACATGATAAACCAACCCAAACTGCCATGAAATCTGGCTACAGCTTCTAATTGCAGAAAACCAAACAAACATGCAGAAACCCACCAATGTTTTGGATTTGCAAAGAAACCCCCAAACAGAGGGGAAACAACTGTAATTTAACAGTTCTTTTTTGCCTTGGGTATATTATGGATACCAGCAGCATGAAGCGCATCTCTCCCCCTCTCTCTAATGAAAGCACCAAAATGGAAAATATTTGATTTGCCATTTTCAGCCCTTTTGAAGTCCATCTGTCCATTTTATTCATAAAGTATCTTTTGAGGCATGCCTTTGTAAGAATTTGCATTCCCTGCGAGGTGCGCCCTGGCAGTAGGACACCCTTTGCTCTATCCCACCTCATTACATTGATCAGCAACTAAAGATGGTAATTACTTGTGATGGACAAACCCTACAGGCTCAGTTGGAGCTCATACAAACCTAGCCAAAGCCCTCCAGGTATGAGTCTTGGGAAATTAGACTCCTTGGGGATCTCACCATTTTGTGGAGGTTTGGCAGCCCTGGGAATGCAGTGGGACAGACAGATGCCCGTCTGTCCGCAGCACCAGCGCAGTCAGGCACACTCCCACCAAGAGAGATACCTCGTTTGGAAGGAAAGGATGAAATCTGCCATGGACAGATGTTGAATAGCATTATGTTCAGTCCTGGGCTTTAAAAGAAATGGAATGTATTTTCTCAGTTTTCATTTTATTTCTTTGTTTTGTTGATATATTACAAATACTGGCAAAAAAAAAAAAGAAATAAGAAAAAAATACTTAATAATCTGTGAAATATGGTATTTCTCTTTTGCTCCTTTGAAAATCTTTGAAGATGGATATCCAATGTTTTTGATAAACTCAAAAATATTTTAAGTGGTTGATATCTGTGCAGAAACTGATTAAACTGCATAATTACTGCATGCTCAACCGTAAACTGTAATCACATGAAACAGCCAAGAAGCACAAACTCTTTTGCTGACTCTCAATGATTTGTATTTCATTTTGAGCAGAACGTTAAGGGACCTTCATAAACCAACCTCAGCAGTACCAATACGGTGAGGGAGCATGTTCTCACTCACGCTACGGGTCACAGTAAATACCTGTACTCTTTAGGTATATATTCATTCTTAAGGGTCAGAGTATACACACATACATATAAGATGTATGACTTGTAAGTGTAACAGAAAAGCTGCATGAGACCACCTTAAATGTTAAAGTTTAATTAAGAAAGGGCTAAAACCTGGTCATCACTTCACTCAACACTGGAAAGCCATGCAACATTTTGGTTCCTATAAAGCCAAGTTTTTAAGTGTTAAAGGCATCTTGCATCAAGAATCAGTTAGTACATTTTGACCAAGACTAGGATAATTTGTTTAATTATTCATTGACTCAAAGGCTAATCTTAACAATCTCATTTTCATTGCAATTTATATACAAAAGCTATAGTTTTCTCAGATTTTATAGCTATTTTCTAGGGGTATGAATCACACACAGATCTCAATTTGTGCTATTTATTTTTGAGTGGATGAAGAGGTAACATGCAATTTTTCTCTCCTTTAAATAGATGTGAACAGTTGCTTTAATTACCTCTGGAAATTTGTTTTTTCTTAAATCAGGCTTTATTTTTAGGGAATGTTGTTTAATGCTGTCTTAAAAGTCACCACCATCACGCTCTTGCCATTTACCCCACTGATGAAAAAATAATTGTCGAGAGCAAAAGTAGATAGGTTCAAAGACACGACGTGGAGCCCGAGGACAGGGAGGCAGGAGCTGGGGCGACAGACCTGAGCAACCGTGTCCTCCACATGGGCACACCACCCAAGTCCTGGCGAAAAGCAGACTTAAGTCTCAGTCTATTTCACTTTGGTTTGTTTGGGGTTTATTGCTACCATACTGCAATGGGGAATGGCCAGGAAAGTACAAAAACTTCACCCAGCTCCTCAACCTCCTCATGCATTTCTCAGTGCAGAAGGACAATGTGGATCTATGGAAAATATTATGCATATTTTCCACCCGTGCAGAAAAGAACAATTTTTTCACATCCAAACCCAGGGAGTCACAGAGCAGTTCACTGGGGAGCTGAGATGCTCTCCTCAGCTAGTCAACGCTGTGATTTTTATACAAACACAGAAACGATCTGAACTAGACCTGATCCGAGCTAGAACTGATTCCCCAAGGTGAGTAAAGCCGATCTTCCCTACACCACCGACGCTGCTGAGGATAATAGGTGAACTGCCTCCTGCTGCAGCAGACTGCTATAAATACCAAAAGACAGTTACATTATTCTAAATCTTAATGCAAGAACACGCTGAAATATTTCACATCACACAGTAAATGGTTTGAAGGTTGCAGACTAAGTAGTCAGGCTATGAATAACTGACAAGAAAGTCTCCAGATAAGCACAGAAAATTAATTATGCCATACCCAGAAATAAATAAAAAAACACCATCTCCAATGCTAACAAAATAGCTGGTAATAAATAACAACATGTAAACATTTTAATGCACTTATTTTGGTAAAATTAAAATCAATGTGCATGCAGCAAGAGCTATTAAATAATACTTACTGGGGAAAAGTCTGAGAAGCTTAAAATCCAGTACCTTGTGTGTCAGAAACCAAACCACACAATGAGAAACAGCTGGAGCTCATCATTTATACCATTTTGAGGTCTTAAGGAAAAAGGCTGCCAAAAAAATACCATGTAGAGATCTTCAGGGCAAATCGATCTCATAAAAAAAAGGATTAGTGCGTGTGAGGGTAATCAAATGCTTCATGTTGGATTACAATTCCACTTAATAAATCAAGCTACTTCTACTCATGAAAAGGTTCGTTTGATTCACCAATGCTATTTTATTCTGTACGCATTTGATTAGTTACACTAAAAATAAATCCCACACAGCAGAAACAAAAAACAAATAATTGGCCTTCTCAAATAAATGCCACCACGAGTCCTTGTAACAACCCAACTGTGCACGCTGCCACGCCAGCCCCACATCTCCCAAGAGCTTTGGAAAATCCCAGCACAACTAAGTAACTTCTTATCATACACACTGAAGTTTAAACTTTTTATAATGGCAGCCACTTCACTGGCCCAAACCTCGCTTTAACCTCCAGCGAGCACCAGCTCAGAAAGCACCTACGTACGCAGCGGGGTAAGAGATGAGAGGAGATACAACAGAAGATCTTCTAAATTTGGCTCAAGAGGATAACTACAGAGCGTTATCGTCTTAAAACCATCAAGAAAGGACGAGTTTCATATCATTTTCTATTTTCACTGCCTGATGTGGTGAGGTTGGATGGACATGGTACCACACTCTCCACTCATGCAATGTGATTTGAAGACTGCTGCAAGAGAGACTCAGTTTTGCATTCTGGCGAGGCTGTTGCCAACCTTGTCTGGAGAATGGATAGCTGCTGTTCAGCATGTTCCCCTCGCAGCGTCAAGTCTGCTATTACTCCAATATAATTAGGGACCTCTATGTTCTCAGTGTAATTTTTCCTTACAAGAGATGTCAGCTACTCACTCTTCTTATTTTTCTCAGGACAACATCTGTGGGTGACAACATGACTTTACAGAGAAAAGGACAGGAAAAAATGGTAACCTAGTTTCTTTTCAAGAAATAAAAATGAATTTATGCTCTGACAATGGTCTGCACTCCTCTGAAAGCTGAACCCAATCTTTGCTGTGAATCACGGTAGTTCGCTATTTTATTTTGACCTTTTCATCATTATGCAGCTTGATTAGCTAGCTGAGCCGATTGCATTCATACGAGGACGAAATCAGTTACTTAAAAAGGTAAAAGATTAAAATGATCAAAGTATTATTTCATATTCTCGGAACAGTCATGTTTTAGAAAAGAAGAGCCACCAGCCTGACATCACCGAGAAGTAAGCACCTTTCAGTACAGCAGCGAAGGACAACCGCTCCTCTCCTCCAACACCTCTGAAAAGGCTTTTCAGAGGGATAAGGTACCTAAGACACAGCAAACTCTCCGCTGAATTACTTTGGAGCACTGGAGGGATGCGATAGGGCTCAGGGAGCCGAGGTCGGAGGCGGCAGCGCCGCGGGGATGTGCCAGGTCGCAGCCACACAAGAGCTTCAGCCAATTTCAACAGAAACTCCGAGGGTGGAATAGGAGGAAGGAGCTGAATTGGCAGCCTACAAAAGTGGTTGTAATCACAGATGCAACTTTAAAGAAAGGAAGCAAAGATCTGCTTGAGACAGATTCGCAAGCACGCTGAGTAAGCTCTTTCTGCAGCCCTGTCCTTAGGATTACCCACGACAGCTTCCAGACCCAGAGGTAGCAAAACAGATGATTAAAATGACCAGCCTCTCTAGGCTCAGTTGCCAACACCGCTTCAAGTCACCAGAGCAAGTGCTAGGATAGGACCGAGACCCCTCCAAGCTTTCCCCTGTAATAGGGGCATACAAAGACAAATTAGATGTGCTGGCAGAGACCTCGCTGAAACACAAATCTGCCAGAAATGCATTGTTTACTAGCGCAAATTTTGGATACATACATATATCCCCCCAAACCTGTATATATGTGAGCTTTGTCAGTGTATTTATCCGTTTCCCCCCCCAAAAGCTACCACAGACGTAGAATGAGATGTGCTATCTAAGCCTGCCAGCAGGACAACGAAAGGACATCAGCTGAGATGCAGGCACTGGATATCACCGGAGACCACGCACAGCAACCTACCTGTAAGAGATAGACAAACCCTGCTGTAGGGCAGCCAAATGCAAGGACTTTGTGTCAAAACCCAACCAACCAAAAAAAAACCCCACCAAAACAAAACCCAAACCCAGATTTGCATTTGCTCGCCATGAACCTTACTGTGAATCTGGCACCAAAGCATGGAAGAGCAAAACAGGTTCTCCAAACCCAGGTGAAACCAGCCTTGTCTATTGTAGAAGTTGAGCCATGAGTTACGGCAAACAAGTAAAATTCGGTAACGAGATACAACATCTTTAAACAATTACGGTATTTGTACTTGACTTCGGTATTTCTAAGGCAGCAAGAACAACATTGCAGCTGGCAGCGTCCCAACACGAGAGCGTTTAACATGATGGAGTGATTCCATACAGGGCTCTGTCACTCACACTTCAACTCCAAAATAATTGCGTTATTACGCTTGATTAGCTGGTGCTGGTGATTAGAGAATATTTTGCAAGTATCACTTGAATCTGGAAGATCCAGCGACTGAAGAGGCAAAGCAGAAGGAGGAACGTGCCAGGGCAGGAGCTGGTGCTGTCAGGCATGATGCCGATGGGATGCTGTGGGTACCAGGACTTGGCAGTGCTGGCGCAGAGCAGGAGAGCAGTCCGGGCGAACACACACTTGCACAGAACAGAAGGGCTCAAACTTCCCTGGGCAAGTCTGCACAATTGGCCTTTTTTTTTTTTTTTGCATTCAGATCTTATTACACACAGCCGCAGGCCCAGATACATGCACTGAAAACTCCATGCATCTATTATCTCTATTTATTACATAAACCCACAATGATGCTTTAACAGTCCCTTTCACTGCGCTTCCATTAGCAAAACATTGGCATGACTTCCTCTCCCACTCCCCCAATGACAATTATAAAACATACCCCCTAACTACTTCTGTTTTTTAAAAGTACATTCTCCTAATATTTAATTTATAAATCATTTCCCACAAGTATTAGTAATAAATGTTTAAAGGCGGCAGACAGGAATACAACAGGAAAGCATAATGCTTGCTGTTTACTAGGAGGCCTCATTAAAAAGGCATCAAGAGCAAGGAAAATAAAAACAACCTTGTGAACCCCTGTAATTGGTCTCAGGAGAAATGTAACACTGAGGACAACAACGCAGAAATGTCCCAGCCCATTCCAGTGCCAGGGACTGAAAAAACATTTTAGTTCACTGTACTGTTTGTTTGCACTCCTCAGTTCTTACACTGCCTGATTGCTTCTTTTTTAATTAAAACACACAAACTTTTTATATTTCTTTTATACCTGTAACATCTCTATAAATCAGGTGTTTGATAATATGATATTCAAAATCATACTTAAATAATCATTAATTTCCCCCCCCAAATTAATTATATTATGGACACAATAACTAGAGGCCATTTTCATTTAGTTTAACTTTTTGCAAGTTCCACTGTGCTGGAACTCTCCAGTATACTGCCTGGTACAGTCTGTTGTGTATTTCTTTTAGCGTCTCTCCTATCTGTACTTGTACGCTTAATTTCAATAATTATACTGGGTAAATTTATTTTAACTTGCTATTTGTAGACTGCATCGGGCAAAGAATTGTTATGTTAGACACATTTTTAGCAAAGAAAGGGTTAATGCACCTCTGAAATGAACAGTTAACTTGACTAGCCTTCCCTCTTGCCAGCTAGCTTCCAGTTAGGCCCAGATGTCACTAGCAAAGCTTAATTTTTAAACCAAATGCAGCATACCCTCTATTACCGAGCAGACTTCAAAATTCATATTTAAACCCAACAGGTCCCAGAGGCTCCTTTCCGATACTTCTGGGCTTCCCAGAAGACTCATGAAAGTTGATTAAACTAAAAATTGCATTTCATTTTCCTGTTTTGTTTGCATTTAAATGGAGAAACTTGCAGCCGGATAATAGCCGTATATTTTCTGCTGTACTTCCATTCCGTTGCAAACCATTCCCCAGGTCAGCGCCGGCAGTGACCCCTCAGTGAGGAAGGCTCGTCCTGGGGTGAGCAGCACCCACTCCCCCTCCTCCACCCCAGGCTCCCAGACGCAGTCACGAAATGCTTCGGATGCCAGATTTTACGGGAAAGTTGCAAAAACATTACTCAGCCAAACAGTAGATCCGATAAAGCTAAAATACAACATGAAAAGTCGCCGCCTGTTGCTCAATTGCAACGCACGCCGATTAAACAAGTCTTTGCACTATTACTATAGAGCTCCTCTGTTCCACCTGAAGAAAGCAGGTGCTTCTCCCGACTCAGTGTTCAGGGCAATACCCGAGATCTCGTGCTTGCATCCTTTTTTTCCAGCAAGCTGTGGCCGGCAGCTCCAAGAGACAACCAAAGCCTAGTTTCAAGGATCTGTGAGAAAGCTTTCAGGGCACATCCACCAAAGGCGTAATTGCCATCACTGCCTAGGCTAAGTAAAGATAGCAGGCATGGCAGCACAGGCATCTGTGCAACACGTGTCCGTACCTGGGGCCCCGGCATCTCTGCCCACGACAGAGAACACCACGGTGACTTTGCTTTGGCAGTCACTGAGAAGGCTCTGCTAATGTGAGCTCGGGTACGGCCATCCGCTGTGCGATGGCATCCTTGCACGTGGCATACATGTAACCTTGGAGCTGGACCACCGACATAACCTTGGAGCTGGACCACCGACGTACGTGTGGAAGGCTGTAAGCCGCATTAACCTTTTCCACCCCCTTACGGTTCTTGGGGGGATTAATTTTGGGAACGATAAAGCAACAGAGATGGCAGATGGCTGCCTGGCACCCACGCATGCCCAACCCTACAAGAGCCATGCAACAGCAGCAGCTCCAAGCCACGCACAGCACAGACCTCGGTGGTCACCAGCTCTCCTCGTCTCCGTGGCGTTACAGCCCAGCAGCTGCCACGGGACACGAGAGGTGTCTGAACATCTATCTTAAATTCACAGTTCTTGGTGGGAAAAAAAATTGCACCCCTAAAAGCCCTGATGAGAAAAAGCCATCCAAAATCTTTTTTCATCCATTTAAAAGCCTATAAACTTTAGTGTTATTTATGGGCAGATCAGCCTGCTGCGAGCTAACGCTTTGCAAAGGGCTTGCCGACACACACTTTGGTACGCTTTCACAGGGTGCTCCCGCAGAGCCGCACACAGCCCCGAGTAGGCTTCAACTGCATTTTAAGAACCTTTCGGCACATTTCTGGTTGGTTTTGCCACGCCATTTTTTGTGCGCCCTATAGCTTCCAAGATTAAGACATATATCTTTAATCTCCTCCCTATATTTCTCCTTCCCTACCAAAGGACTTCTCCAATTTCTTGCATAAGGGACTCTAGTTCTGGTGAGTTCCCAGGCCATGGCGGTTGTCTACACCGGCCATCCCGGGGCAGAGGGAGAGCAGGCACGGGTGCTACCGATGCGAACCGCTGCATCGCCAGCCTGCGAGCTGCCTCTGCTGCAGAGACCGGCTTCCTCCTCTCCATCTCCCTGTGCTCTCTTGTCGCGTTTTGCACAAATCTATGCTAGCGTAGCCAGAACGGACGTCATGAAAATAGTTTGAATTCATCAGGAAAATAACTCTTAATGGTCTTTGTCACATTAACTTGGGTAATGTGCTGCATACAAGCGCAGCTCACCTGGAAGGACTGTGTAATTAATGCACTCCCTCTCTCCACTGGCCAGAGCTGAAGGAAGTGCTGTGATTACTTTCACATGTTAAGCGTCATCAGAGCACAATTGTGCAGTTAATAATGAAGGAAAACCTATTTCCCATACCAAATGAACTAACTCTGCTGCTTCTCCTCCTCTGCTTCCTCAGTTAACATTTTACCCAAGGCAGAGATGAACGGCATCCACCCAGGGCCACAAGCCTGGGGTTACCTTGGCTCCCTGCAAACGGCACGATTCCCACTGCAATCCCACATCCAGACCTTCCCGCAAGTTTTAAGAAATAGCTCTAAAAATTCACTAATTATCCCGAATAGGAGATGGGGATAGGAAAGCTATAACAGATCAGCCTCCCACACGAGCCTTGTCCTCACGAATGCTTCCCTAGACCAAGTTATTAAATCTGCTGATACCATGAGTGTATTTAGCTTAATAGAAGCATGCAAGAGATATGGTTATTAATAACTTCACAGGAAATTTGTGTTTTGCATATACATTGCACCCAAAATTCAGGTAAAATCTCCAACAACAAGGAGTAAGAAAATTGAAGGAAGATTTCCAACTTTATTTTGCAATATCACCTACCAAAGTTCTTCACCTTCCCCATTAAAAAAAGAGAACCAGGGTAGGAAGTGACATGCTTCATCTAAATTTTGTAGACTAATTACTTTTGTGCAACCGGTGTTGTATGCAGTCTTTGGCACTGATGAACTGCTCTTTACTAACCCTGCCTGGTCTCTCTGCATCAACAGATGGGAGCAAAATGGCTTCTGTAAATCAGAAACAAGTGACAGCAACTAGATTATTTCACAGTCCTGTGAAACAATCCCAGGTAAAATTCACATTAGAATGCCATTAGGATTTCTCCCTGAAATATTGCTTTACATTAATTTTGTAGTATAATGGTTATTAAAAACCTCAATACAGAGAGACCTAATCAGTTCCTTAATACCCTCTCCTAATTTGTTTATACGTGAAATCATATTTTTAATAATAGATTATGATATATTGCAAGAGAGACTCCTCATTTTAATAACTTATCTTTAGATATGGAGAACAGTATTGCTAAAATACTAAAAATGTTACAGTGAAATTTCAGAATTAGAAAAGTAAGTGCTGAAGTATTTCAGTTTTCCATTACATGCACTTAAATTTTGCAAGATGGGATTCAATTAATCAGCTACTGCACTCAAATTTGAAGCTGCCAAAGGCAGATTATATCTGAGAAGGACAAAGTTTTGAAAAGAACCTTTAGGACTACACCAAACATGAAGTCATTTAAGACAAGAAACAAAAATACCCCTTTTTTTTGGCCAGACCAGTTAAATCGGAGGGCAACATGAGAGTCCCCTAGTACTGCTACTGGTACAGCTTCAAGAAAATTAACACCAGACTTCTGTAGTTCTGCAGTACTAAACTAGAGAGCTACATTATTTCGGAAAGAAAATTTTACTTACAATAATGGATGCCTTTGTATTTGGTAAATGCTACCTTTCATCCATTTTAGCTTAATTTCAAGCCTCCATGGATTTCTTCTTTTCTTCTAACCAATACAAGCAGCTAAAGCCTTTCCTTTTCAAGCGTGCCCTTTGAGCTGCTGGTCTCCCTCGCAGTGATGCTTCACAAATGGAACAGCTTCAACACCTCCACCAGTCCAAACCCCTGAGAAATCCATGTGTATTCATTTCTTTGAAATTATTTCAGAAGAGAGGAAAAAAAAAAAGCACTTCCTTACTTTGTGTTATATTTCAGAAAGTTTAAATGGTCTAATATCCTATTCCTTTTCAACGTACCACAAAGTGCTAAATGGTAAGAATTACATTACTGCCACTGCTTAGATCCTGGCTGATAAGGTGAGCCTTTTACATTTATACTGACTTCTGAAAAAGCTGTTGCTATACTGGTCTAACAATTAATAATTCATGGAGCCAAATTACAGCTCTAGAAGGATACAGCCATTTTTACTAGTTCTTTCACATTCCTCTGATTTATGTATGACTAAGTAGGAGACTGATCAAAGGAAAAAAATTAAAACTTAACACTTCAGGTTTAAAATTAAATTGCTATTCCATACTCAGAAAGGATGGATGGAGCAGGATATAACAATGCTTCTTTTGAGACAAGCACGTGTACAAAATTTCTGAACATCCATTAATTTTATTATATAAAAGGACCTTCTGCAGCTCCTAAAATTGTAGGTCTTTAAAACTGGAAATATTTATCACTAATGGGACTTTTACTGTCATGGGAGTGCAAGACAACACATTAATATTTGTAACATCTTCACAATAGTCCTTCTTTCATGTTGCCCTTGATGAATGGACTAATTTTTCTGCCCCCTGTATCTATCCTCTCGTTGTTAAAGACACATTTTTATTGATCCATGTACAGAACAAGATCCACCTAAAGACAAGGATCAGTAAAGGAATCAATTTTGTTATTTTATTGCTTCCAGAAAAAAAAATAATCATAAAATGATCTCTTTCTCAATCTACGAAGCATACCTTAGCTGACATTTCCAAAAGTGCCTAAAAGTGTTCTATAGAATAAGGACACAGACCATGATACAAAACCAATACAAAGCAAACAAACAAAACAGAGTAGCCATCTAAAGGTACAAGGCATATATGGGGGCTTTCAGAAGTTCTTAGTCCAATGTGGCTTTTTATTGACTTTTTGTTTTCCAACATTTCATCCTGAGACACCAGCACGGAGGAAATGCTGTCTTGGACCTTGGGAGAACAAGGAGACCTTTTTTAGTAGATGTACCAGGCTCATGTTGAAAGTACCCAACGCAGCATCTGCTTAGAATAGCTGTGCTGATCTCAGTCAAATCAGCATTTCAGCATTGAAAAACAGGAAATTTTCAAGTTTTTTTTAAGCTTGTATTATTATTACCAATTAAAAGATGAACTATTGTCTTTCAGCGGTTTGAGAAACTACTACCTCTATACAGCTACTACAGACTCTACGAACACAAACAACTCAGTTAAAAAGATGGTCCTAAAGGTCAGTATACCCTCTCCTTGACTGTTTTATCCTTCTCAGCACACTTAGTCTCTGGTTATTTGCTGGTTTATCTCATACGCAGGTACACAACACAACCACTGCTCTGGTGCTGCGATGCCCCCTCTTACGACACACAAGCCAACATTAAACTCTTAAAAAGCTAAAGCTGCCTTCTTCATTATGGCAAAGCTGCTGAAAGCCTGCAAGAAGCACCTGTTTTTTCATAAAGAATTTAAAGCCAGATAACAGGCATTAAAGTTTCTGATCAGCACATGTTTTAGAGCTGCAAAATATGCTTGAACAATCACACATCTTCAATGGAAACAACATTTCTTGGAAGTCCCCTTGTGTAAGGGATTCAATTGAAGTCCAACATTTGGCAGCGGTATGAGGAAACTTCTAATTTCTAAAAGATGTCTCATCGTTCATATTCATATGGGCTGCTGATTTCCTGGCTATTTGCTCAGCCTTCAGTTTGCATATCGCAAATAAAAATCTCAGAAAACCTAATTAATGCAGCTAGGCTGTTTAATCTTTTTAAGAACAAAATAAAAAAAAAAATGGTGCCAAGAAGAAAGAAACTTCTTGCTTTGTTTTTTGGGAAAAATGTGTAAGGGCAAAATTTTCATAACTGTTGAAATAATTAGGTCTTAAATTGAGGTTTAGCTTCCTAAGAGCATAAGTTACTTTGAACGCTGTTAATTCCCTATCATACATGATAATCTAGCAGTTTTACATGACCAGTATCTATTTATATCTTACTTATTTTGAGATCCAGTATCTAGTGATATGAAGTTATTTAAGCAAAGAATACTGAATTTTGGAGCCACCCACGTTTGGCCATGTTGCACAGAAGTATTTACATCCACAAGTACGCTTCAGTGCAAACAGCAGTAAAATAAGCTAAAAGGTATTGCAACAGATCATTCTTCCGGAAAACAAAATGATCCAAAAGTGCCCCAAAATGAATCCTTCACCAGCCCTTCAGAAAACAACTCTAAGTATCTACCAGAGACAATTGCTAGATGTGTTAACTCTAACATTAGTTTACTCAATTTTATGCTAAAGATGAGAGCACGAGAACGTTATTGTGAGTATCTGTGCACCCTCTCCAAGGCTGGCTAATTACTGCTGCTAGACTGATTAATATTTTTACATTTGAACCTAGACAGTACTTCCTTTTCCTTCCACAGTGGATGGTAAAATAATGCAATGGGTTGTCCATAGAGGCTGTGGAGTCCTTGGAGATGCTCAAGACTCAAATGGAGAGGTCCCCAAGCAACCTGACCTAACCAGACCTGCTTGGAACAGGAGGCTGGAGTAGACAACCTCCAGATTCCCTCCAACCCACATTATTCTATGACTTTAACAGCAAAATAGACGTAAAACCTCCCCAAGTGTCAGAGGCTGGCACTGGGAATGAGCAGAAGAAAAATTTGATGTACACAGGCATGCTTCTGTATTAAAAAACCCCGCAAACCACTGAGACTTACAGTGAGCAGTTCATTCAAAGAACTTGAGTTGTTTATCAAATCTATTATTTTGATATGAAATAATTTGATTTGTTACTAAGACTAAAAGATACACTTCAAATGAAAATTGTTTGTCGACACTAACAGGAGTCAATGATGTTCAGCACATGGAAAGACTCAGCACCCTGCGGCACTTTCCCAAACTTGAACCAAGCTTTTAAATTAAATCCTAACATCGTATTTCACCAATAAGTGCCTGATCCGATCATGCTGGAGAGCAGCTACAAAGAGGTGGTGGGTTAGTGTTAATTTACCACGATTCAGTTTTCAAATCGGTTCCGTTTACGTTAATTCCTGAGGAATCTGAAACCTTGGTTTTGTCTCCTGGAAAGGCTCAAAGTGCAATATAATTGGAGAACCATCAGGGCTAATAAAGAAAAATTGCAGGAGATACCTCAGAGAGGTATTACATCGTTTTGTAAAGCAGAAACATCACAGAAAAACATCTTATGACAAACAGTGACCTTATTCTCAAAGAGTCTAATTCAAGGTGAATTTAGAAGCAGAATTTTATCAAAGACTGTATCTTTCCACTAACAATTTTGTTTATGCCTTGTTTTTTTCTACAGATATAATAACATCCACTCCTCAATGTGAGCTGTATCTAGCATGTGCAGAGGGCAGCCTCGCTTCTCAGTTCACACGTACCAGTAATTAGAAGCTTTGCAACTGTACTTAGCTCCACTTACTGTGATGAAAGATGCAGATGTCTGTTTTAAGAGCCTCTGATAAGCATTCAATTTGATCAGCCTGTACAAATACCCCACAACTTGTTCTGTGCAAAATTTCTTAACCCACTATTCACATAAAAGTACACATTCCCAGCACTGAGACTTCGAAAGCCGAGATTTCTAGGCCAGACAGATCTGGGTGTACACCATAAACATTTCAATAGCTAAGACCACATTTTCCAAAGCCATTTAGGGTCCCCAGCGAGCTTCCAAGAAGCACTCAGGCAGCCTAGCAGTCACTGACAGTGCCCTACATTGTGCTGAAGCACCTCTGAATATCTCTGCTATTATCTATTTATTTAAATTTATCCCGAAGTCCTAAAAGCCATCAGTAGAAATGGGTTATAGCCTCTCAGCATGTAAAAGTACATCCTAAATATACATATACGATGTAGGTAAGCTAGTCACCTAAAATAAACTAGTTAGCTTAAAGGTATTGCCATCAATTACACCACCATTACAACTGCAGCTTAAAATGCTATTGGAAACTTCTGGCAATAGAGCTTTGTAGTATCCGGAAACTTGTCTTCTTATGACAAGTTTCTGGTTATTTTAATAAGAATGATTATTTAAGCATCCTTACATTATTGAAAATCCCACGCTAACAATAGAATTGTCTTTTGTATTGGCTAAATAAATCAGCACAGTAAACAAGGGCAATAATACTCATTTTTCAGTTAGAAGGTGAAAGCAAAGTCAAAATGGAGAACACAGAAAATAGTCAGAGACTTCCATTTTAAAACACAGATAGCATTCCCCAAACCAATTAAACATGGTTTTTGTCTTTTCCCTCACTTTTAAACTGCTGCTTCAGCTTTCTAGCTATGAAACCATCATTGTACAGAAAACACTGGGAGAAGACAGAGGGAAACCCATGCGGCCCATTAACCTCTACGCACACCGAGTTACACAAGTGCACAACAGGACTAAATTACCACCATCTCTGGTATCCTTATAAATACACACACGTACTCACAACACTGGGAAAGTCATTTTCCACCACAAAGGTGAAGGACTGAGTCCATACAGGACCAGGCGAGCAGACACAGGGGTGCAGGAAATCAAGCGTGCTGTCTGGCAACTAAATACATTTTAAATGAGTCTAACATGTTCATTGTGTTGGAAATGCCAACGGATGCTCAGTGCATGTAAGTGTTCATTCATAACTTTCTACTGACGTGCAAGTTAAATTTGACAGTAAAAGAATAGAGGAAAATCTCAAGCTCAAATAAAATTTACCTATTTTAGACTAAGGCAGCACCAGGGGCACGCCTGCTAAAGCTCTAGGGTAGGTCAGAAGTACAGCTGTGCTGTTTTACCTTTTGTTCCTAAACTCAAGAGATTTTTGCATGAGTAACAATTGTTTAAAAGTGCTGCTAACTTCCAATTCTTTCTTCAATACAAGTCTAAGAAGTAGCCTACAGTTACATCTCCAGAGTTAACTTTAAAAATCTAGGTAGAGCTGTCCGTCAGCTGACCCTAATATTGCTAAGAGAGCATTAGGCAGACTGGCAAAAAGCCACGTCCAGTTTGAAATGCGTACTGAAAATTTCCTCTGTCAGATGAATATTTAATCTATTTATAATCTGCAATGTTTCCTCTAAACAACACTCCATGTCTTACCTTGTATCATTTTCCAAATAAATGCCACGCCACAGAGCTAAAACATACGTCCAAATAGGAAAGTGGATTTTTTTTAAAGTGAAATGTTTAAGAGATTGACCTTATTATAATTCAATCTACAGTCATTATTACCAGAACAACTCAAAAGCAATTCCTGTCATCTTCCCTGCTGCAGTGTTTTGGAAACCAGGGCCCCTGCTACAAGAAAGCAATTCTTTCCCTTTTTTGCACATCTTTTGATTAGAAAACCAAAAAAACTGACAAAAATTATTGTATCTCTTCTGACACTTCTTTCTGGGAGTAAGGGTCTTCAACCCACGTTATTGTGAAATTTGTTTAGGTAAGTAACATCATCTTTTGTAAATTCTTCATACGTGAAGAATTTATCTGAACCTAAATCAGCCAGCTTCTTCCTTTCCTGAGCCATTAGAGAGAGCTCTCTGTTCTGCTCCCCAGATTTCCCCCTTTGCTGCAAGAGACAAGGGGCCTGGAGTGTCAGGGAAAGAGATTTTGGGTTATACGCCAAGAATCCATCTGATCTGAGATAAAGCTTTTTAGCAGCAGGTAGAAGAAAAAACACTGTTGTGGATGCAAATGCAAGTATTATGGCTATTCCCGCTCACATACCTTGCTAACAAGTCACTAGGACCGCAGACACGCAGAAATTAGGTTTCCTTGCACACACCTTCATCATGTCTGGCTGTACAGAATAGAAGTAAATTAGCAACAAACAAGTTTTCAACTACAAAGAGCCTTTCAATAGCTGTTTTACTTTTGTACTACAACCCACACAGTACTTACTTTCTTCCAGAAGCCACAGAAACTAAGAAAGAAAATACGTGCTGAGGTTTCACTATGATTATTTATGACCTATATTATGTATCTGATTATGCAGCATTCACAGTAGCCAGATTTAAGTCAAGCTTCTTACACTGCATGCTCACTCAGCAGAGAGGTATGGTTTCAGCTCTCATCTCTGAGCTGCACATGATGGTAGGTGGCTTCTGGAGTTGAATTTTGAGATGTTGGTAGCACTGACAAGCCTCACCCGAGACTGGAGACCACTCGTCCGCAGCACTGCATGAGCCACAGCAGACAGTCCTTGACCAAGAGCTTAGCACATAAGTGAAGAGATGAAATGAGAAAAAAGTCCAGCTGTGACAGAGTCCCCACAAGATGTGCATGATATGTTAAAAAGGAGGGTCTTGTTAACAGCTATTGAGGTACTACTATTCAGTCATTAGATAGTTTTAATCTAAAAAAAAAAACCAAACAACCCACAAATCCCAAAATCTAATTTTTCTACATGAAAAGATGTTTTTCTTTGATGCAATTCACATGCACGCTAAACTAGTGCAACCCTCGTCCTGTTTTCTCTTACAAACCCATCTGATGAGGAGTCAGCCTGACCTTTCCCAGACTCACATCACCCATCCGAGGAAGAAAACTGCGTGGGCAAGCCCACCGCGACGCACGGGCAAAACGGAGACAGAGCACAGCCGAGACGAGCGGGCCCTGCTCAGCATCCATTAATGTCCTCTGCATTAGGCACAACCTGGTGTTTATGTCCCCGATGCTCAGATAGCGAGGCACCCGGTCCATTTGGTGCCTATCAGATAGCAGGGCTATCAGGGAAAAGCTTTATCTGCTTTGTATAACACGGCTGGATAGAGTATATCTGGAATTCAAGTGTTATGCTGGTACTTTTGCTATTTTAGTTACTTCAGTGACGCACCGGTCCTCTATCTGCATCTCACACGGATGAAACGCAGAAGGAAGGCAGCAGCTATGTAGGACGACAGCAGAGAGACGTCTCGTCATGCTGAAAACAGCAAGCCTGGAAAAGCAGCAGTCCTGGCAACAACACTCTATACAGACTCACTGCAACAGGGAAAAGACTTGAGAGGGTTGAGGTTTTTTAATTGTAAATACTTGAAATACATATGTCTGAGGCAACATAATGCTGTATGTTTCCATTCACACCTGTGATAATTACGCCTGACTTTGATATAGTAATTATTTTTTTATGATGCTGCTAAAACTTTACATTTTACCCTGCATATTTAAGCAAGAACACCTTCACCTCTTTTCTTATGGAGATTGACAAAATTACACTCTCCTGCGAAAAAAACCCCTCTCTCTACACTGCTCTGGTTCACCAAGTTCCAAACCAGTCCTATGAGTCCTTCCAATCTACTGGAGTCAGATGCCAATAAGGAACAGAGGAAAGGATACAGCCCTTAGTTTCTGTTTTAGTCTAAACTTCAAGACTGCCTTTTTCTTGATGTTCATAATTTTTCATCTCCACCACTGATATGTGGATGTTTCTTTAATATCTTTCTTTTTGTAGGTCATGTTGTCACTACATTTAGAGATGTTCTCTAAAAGATACTGAATGAGAGCTTATTACAGCTGAGTACAGTTACTCAGAGGTTTTGGGATCAATGTTGCATGACCCACGAACAGGCTGGCAGAAAAGACTGGCAATGTACTGCGAGAGGAAAATTCTGGCTACGCAGGACGAACTGCTCCTCTTCAACTACAAGACAGAACTACAAGCTTGATGAACAACTGGAGCAACCCCAAAGTATTAAATATGTCCAAGAAACTCAATTACCTGAAAGTTTTTTCTTCTATTTTACAATGAGCCATCTCATTTTAAGAATTCAGATAACATAAAATTTCTAGTTTCACATTAGGAAAACAGTGTTAAAGACTACTAGAAAGAAAATTCAAGTCAAGAGAAAGCCCTGCTGCCAGCAGTGTAAGTTTTGATGCAGAGATGAGCCTCTCTGCTTGGAAGGGCCAGACACTGTTCCTGGAGCTTCTGGTTCACTCCTCAACAGGAACGCTTTGGACTTGGCTCTAAGCTTCCAGGTAACAACACAGGCATTAAAAAGGAAGCAGTCAGTGGAAAAATACTAATTACACCCTCTGTCCCCTTCCCTCAATTTAATATCTTTTAAAGATGATAAAGTTTAGGACAGTAAGGACTGTAAGGTCTAAACTTCCCTCAGTTGTGCAAAGTTTGGGGCAGCAGGCAGAACTGTTCAAATATGAAAAGAAACTAAAAGAAAAACTGATTTACTTCTCACTTTGATATTCTTATGGAGACGTGCAATTAGATCTCAATTTTTATAGCCTTTAAGGGCAACACATCATGGAATTTAGTCTTTCAAACTGAATTTAAATGCATCCTTAAATTATAGAAAAAAGGCTTTTGTTCCCATAAGATGGCAATCAAAACCAGACGCACTAAGTAATGTCGCTGCTATAAATCTAGGCAATTTTATTTCCAATAAAAAAGAATGCTTCTTATGCAAAAACTTTGATTAATTATTTTGCATCAGGAAGAATGAATCTTTTTTTAATTGTAGCAAAAAAAGTCATTATTGATTAAAATGTCATTTTAAGTGAGACATTATGGAACCCAAAGATCATTTCTGCTCTTTCCAAACTAAGCGTACAGAACTAAAATTTAAACTGTAAGTAAAATGCCATATATTGCATTGGAAGGAATTTCCAATAATAGTAACTACTTTATATTGGTACAAACAAACTTTGTCTTAATTAGATTGACCTTTAAAAAGCTTCTCAGGCATTTAGGAAACGTAAATACTCAAAGCATGATTCATTCACATTCCTGTTTGCTCAGACAACTCTGAAAGCTTCGAAACACAGAGCTGGGGCCAATTCCATCCTTCCTGCAACTCCGCCGGGGTTGCTCCAGCCAGGCCTGGCATGAGTTTGGTGCCTTCTGACTGCATGGTGACCTGGGGTGATTTGGACCTTGCATACACATGGGCACAGCTGTGAAATGCAGTAGGAGCTACAACAACTAGTTACTTGTGAGATGAGCAAAAGGTTGATGGGGTCGAAGATGAAGTGGCATCGCTGTACCAGAAGAGGTACAGTTCATGTTATTCGCCCACAGGTCATGAATTTTCTTAAGAAGATTCCTACTTTTTAGTGTAAGCGTACAGACTATGGCATGTCTCTTCCCATGCAGATAGTCCACACAGATTTTTCCTCATACTTTGCGTATATGTTGACTTGTGAAATGCCCCACATGGAAGACTCGCAGGACCACACAGTTAACCTGCAGATTCTGTCTCAGAGCAATTTTCTTTTATTGATGCTGAGCTTATCCTTGCCAGAATGAGGAAGTGAATTTGATATAAGGGAATTTATTTTGCCAGTTTATGATGCTGTTTCACAGTATGTGGGCCTCACACATCAGAGGATAAGAGAGATCATGTTTCAATGCTCAGACTTGTCATCTCTCTCTCCACCTCTTCTTCCGAGTGACCACTGCACAAACCTTGCAACCAACATAATAATAAATAATAGATGATCTTACTCAGCAAGTGACTGTGTACAGAAGGGATATAGAATTTGGAATAAACCCAACAAATGTAGTAACAAACCCCAGACTTTGCCTGAAACAGAGAACAACAGAGATGGACGTATATCTTACCAAGGTCAAGGAAAACTAGAGTCAGATCCTTGAAAATATTACTTGTATACACAACTAGTGTTATAAAACCAACACAATCCTACTGAGGCTGCCTGCTACATGTAGGTATGTGCGTCCTTCCCTTCAAAGGTAGTTTGCATCCTCAGGATTCAGCTGTGCCAGCAGAGCTCACCAGCAGAGAGAGCATCGCTGCATCAGCCCTTACAACTCGCTTTTACCTTTGTCCACGGAAAGCCTATTCCCCCACATCACCGCGTGCGCTCCTGATTGTTCGTTTGAAACTGTCAATTTAAAACATTTCTCTTATGAACTTTAGCTCTAACTAGACTACAGAGACTGTGAGTGTTCCTAGCAATAAAGGAAGATTAAGGCTGGGAAGGACAAGCAAGTATCATAAAAATAACAGTGTATAATTGGGTAGCCTACCATAGCTGGTGAAGAGAAATGAGCAGGTCAAGCAATTGAGAACCAGGAGAAATGACCTTAAAAAGTTCTGTCTGGGGACAGACTGCCGAAGGTCTCATCAGCATTCAGCTCCACCACCACAGTCTGGAGGAGGAAACATAATGCCGAAAATGGAAAGGAGGGAGATAGAAGAGCAGTGGGAAGAAAAACATCTTTCTTAATTCAGCCAGGGAGGAGATGGAAGCCA